>MU853401.1:3009992-3020756 GCA_033297235.1 Trichocladium antarcticum
GTATAAGTATAGACTATCTATAGTAAGTCTAGGCTATATAATATAGATAAATCTAGTAAAGCCTTATAAATTCTAGCTATAAAGTATAAATATAGTAATATATTTTCCTTTAAATGTTTAAGTCTATAATTGTAACTAGAGAGATAGCGTAATATACCTAATAACAAATTAGTTTCTGTTATTACATATACAATAGAGCAATCGTTAAAAAGCAAAATTTAGTGCGGGTTTGTTATTAAGACGGCAGGGTGAGCAGATAAGATTTTTAGTTTTGGGACTCATGTAGACTTGACGCTCCGTACAACATGCCAAAAAAGGCCCCGCAGAAACACCCCATAAGCTCCTTCCAACAAGACGGCTGATCCCCAGCTCTCATCGCCCTTCTATTGCAACCCGCCGCTGGCAATTGCCAGACATTCCCGATTGTTCCATTACCACCTGCCATGAGGACAGGCGCTCCCTTCTCCCGCCGAAATGTCAATAACCCAGCCACATCCGGCCGTTAGGCCTGGTCTGACGGTGTCTACCGTCTTATTTCTCCCCGGATCTCTATGTCACGGTTACGGATCGAAACAATGGCTCTTAAAAGCTTTCTGTCCAGCTTCTTGCTGGCTGCCCCTCTGGCTCTCGGCCACCCCGGCCATGAGGAGGCGTATGCCCATCGCGCTCTTCCCCTGGAACGCAAATCGCTGGCCCACTGCCAGACGGAGTTTTCAGCCCCCGAGTTTGTCAAGAGGACGGTCGAGATCCATGGACAGGAACTGGCGCGGCTGCGGCGGCGGCTCGGGATTGAGACCCGGATGAAGTATGTTGGCGCCAGGGCGTCGGAATTTGTCGTGACTAACCCCTTGCAGGCGGCATCTCGATCCGCGCGACTACATTTCCGTCTCGGAAATTGACCACAAGAGCGGCACGGTCGTGTATAAGGGGATGGATCTTGGCACACTGTTTGCGGACTCCGGCGCTTGCATGCTGACGCCGGCGGCTGACCTGGGGCCGTTGTGTACGTCGCTGGCGGCTCAACTGGTATTGCTGTGCTAACATGGCTACAGATGTACAAGGCGAGGGGATCCGGAAAGACATTACCGGTGGCGAGGCCGGCATCAAGTTGACTCTGGCCATCCAAGTGGTCGACTACACGACGTGCCAGACGGTGCCCGACGCCTACGTCGACGTCTGGAGCTCGAACTCGACTGTGAGTACTCTGCCTTTCCTCACTCTCACACGGCCATATGACTGACTGGCTCAGGGCATCTACGTCGGTGTCCAGGGGTATCCCGGCATGGGCGACCCGGAAGATGCGTCGATCCTGCAGGGCACGACGCTCCGCGGCGTGCAGCCAACTGACAGCCACGGCATAGCGTCGTTTGACTCCCTCTTCCCCGGCCATTATCAAGGCCGCGCAACACACATCCACGGTATTCCCCTTTGGCCCCTTGTCCCCAGCCCAACTTAACTAACCCGCCGATCCAGCAATCGTCTACCTCGGCGCCCAAAAGCTCCCCAACAACACCATCTCCTCAGGGCGCGCGGCACACATCGGCCAACTTTACTTCGACCAATCTCTCATCACGGCCGCCGACAAATTAACGCCGTACAACCAGAACCGCATGGTCATCACGCAAAACACGCAGGACTTTTTCTTCATGCAGGGCGCCAACGGCGACGACCCCATCGCGCGCTACGCGCTGGTTGGCAAGGACTTGTCGGAGGGTCTGTTTGCGTGGATCCGCTTCGGCATCAACCAGCAGGCCAACAGGGACGTGGATCCCGCGGCCTGGTGGACTGCCAAGGGCAGCGTCATGAATCCGAATGGGGCCGTGGCGAAGCTGAATGGGGGAGGAGGCGGGGTAGGTGGGGGTTGGGACGAGTGAGGCTGTGGAGGAGGGAGAGGAGTGGGTGGAGGAGATGATCGGGGAGACAGAGGGCAAGGAATGAGGGGTGGACTCGGGGTAAGGGTGTGATGATGAGATGGGGGGTACAGGAGGTGGTAAGGCAGTCCTGGATAGCATTGTTTCGTTTGTTCTAACCGCAGGATTGTTCCGGCTGCATGTCAAAGGTTCATGGACGGAGTGCGAAACCTGGTTTGGTATTATGGGTTTGGTCATGCAATGCCGTTGTTGTCATACTCCGATCCAGGCAACTCGGAATTTCAGGGAGACGGAGGCAGCAAGCGGCCTAATCATGCAAATGCAGTAAACATCCATGATTCAAGCTTGTCTAACATGGCTATGTACAATTGCAACCAACTAACCGTATGTGCAGCCCCTGACTCACCCCCCTATCCCGCCCACCGCCCCATTCTCGCGTCGCCCCTTGCTTACTCTTTACTTTACGGGGCCTCTTTGTTCGGCTGGCATACCCATCAACAGTGTGTCTGCCATCCTACCGGAAACATCTCTACATGGCTGGGCTTAGTTGTTGGCACGGTACGTGTTCCAGAAGCTCTGCATGCGGGCCTTCTGGCCGGGCGTGAACTCCTCGTAGCAGGTGCTGGAACGGTGTTGGTCAGAAAGCACGGCGAATACAAATTCAGGCGGAGGAAACTCACTCATAGGAGTAGTCCATGAAGTTGTGGATGGGGTCCAGGCCCGCCTGGCTGGTGCACGAGTCGCGGCCGATCGGGCAGCCGGACGAGGGGCTGTCCTGCGCGGGCGTGTCGGCGACCGAGTCGCCGGCGCCGGTGCAGCCGCCCTGGAAGGTGTGGTAGAGACCGAACCAGTGGCCGACCTCGTGCGTCACGGTGCCGCCGAGGTTGTAGTTGGCCAGCGTGCCGCCGGGCGTGGTGCTGTACAGCACCGTGCAGCCGTCCCGGTAGAAGGTCGTGGAGCCCGCGGTCGCCGACGTCGGGAAGTAGCAGTACCCCAGGTTGTTGCCCATGCCCTTCAGGAAGTAGATGTTGAGCGTCTTGTAGGTGCCCTTGCGCAGCGCCTTCTTCATGGTCATCTCGTAGCCGTTGCTGTCATCGGCCCAGTTGGCGTTGATGGTGCGTGTCGTCCCCTTGTGCGTGAAGGCGATGCCGTGGGGCGCGTACGCCTCGTTCATGGCCGCGAGCTGCGCCGTGAGTTGCGAGTCCTGGCGTGCTTGATCAGTATCGTGTGTCTGGAGTCTGGAGGGGGGGTTTTCAGGGGCTGTGGTTTCTTACAGGGATGTAACCACCACTCAGCGAGGTCGACGTGGCGACGACATGGAAGTAGGTGTCGACGTTCATGGTTGCCTGCATGGAGATCTTGCCGCTCGTGAGCGCTGCAGCTTCCTGAGCGGCGAACTTCTGCGAGATGCGGATGTGCTCGGCATCGGGCTCAGGGGCACCGCAAGCAAAGCCCCGGGCCGAGGGGGCAGCGAACGCGGCCTGGGCCAGACCGGCGACAAGGGCGAGGGCGGTGAAACGCATGATGGTCAGGGACTCAGATGGACTTCCTCTTCAGATTGTCTGGATGGCTGCTGCTGTCGAGTGCAGGTGCAGATCATGGTATCATGGCTTATATAGTAGGCAACAATCGCCCCTTTTTTACCATCACTACCCCCAACTTCACCAAGTGTCTCACCTCTCGAAGCGCTCGGTTGTAATGGCGCATTCTGGAAGGTCGATCTCAAAGAACCCCCATCCAACCTGTTCACCAGACTGTCACCTCTGCGGTCAAATGCAATGCGACACTCGGCCACAGAACCAGCGATACAGTTCGGCTTCCTTCCTGATCCGACCTGCCCGTCGCCCTAGTCTCCGGCTGGTCCCGCGCTGGGCGTCCACATGAGATATTTATGGCCTCCTAGTCTCCGGCGTGGGGCATTGCCCGGTACTTGAAGGTGCCATGCCCCTTTTTGGTATCGGCCGCCAAGGGCCGCTCCCCACAAGGATGGCCGGCACTCGAATGCGACCTCCCCGATCGGGAAGCTGCAGAGACCAGAGAACGCGCGGGGAGCCAGATAACGCCTTTGGGACCATCCGCTAAGCACGAACTAAAATGTGGTTTAGGCAGGAGTTTGAGCCTGTTGCAACCCTAGATACTATTGGGGTTGCAGTTCGTTTCTTGAGTCCGGAACGAGGACCGACGGGTTGGGTGATTTGGGTTCCAAGTCTGGCCACTCGCGGATGCGCTTTCACTTTCGAAGCGTCCATCCAATGCACTTCGTCTGGTAGGCAGGCCCCTGCGAGGATAGGATTCAGCCGTGAAATCAGTGGGGAAGTTCCGAAGTTCGCTAACCTGCTGCGTCTTCCACCAACCCGGATAGTGAGTTGTGTTCATGGATAAGCTTGACCAATAACTTCAGTACTCCGGGGTCAGGTGTTGAAATGCCAAGTTTGCAATGTCTTCACCTCAGCCGACATCCCAACTCACACACCATCTACAACTTTGTTGCAATTAGGGGTCTGTTTGGGTTCGTGGCCCGACGTTGCGTGCAGCATGACGGTTGGGCAACCCTGTGTTTCGAATCAGTTCGATCACACAGGCGTTGGGGGTGGGTGGTATTGGAAACAGCGCATGCATGATCCCATCGACGGGTATCAGAGAGCACAACCATCTCATCAACAGTTTGCTGTCCATCCATGCCATTACATCGGGGAAAGGTCGCAAAAAGGTATTAGCTCAAACAAATACGCGGGAGAAATGTCGGCCAACGTTTGGGCCTTTGGGTTCAACCCTACCCCCGCGAGCTGCCTACTACATGGCTACACTAAAGGTAGTTTCCAGTTACATAGCAAGAACTCCGGCGTCTTTAGGATTTCACCAACATAATTGTCTATTAACGAAGAGATCAATAACGGTAAACACCTCGGCTGCAACCTGTGGGTGAACGGCGCCCCAATCGTTAGATAATAGATACCCGGAGGTCGGTAAGGCATGAGGGTTCGAGTTGGGATACTCGTGCGATTCGGTTTGATTTTGATAGCATTGCGACTACGCTGCGAGTAACTGATAATGCAACAAAAGATACTCGCTAGCGTTACTAGGACAGCACGACCCTTCGCACGGGTATTGACCTCCTCACCCAACTTCCGAGTTCCGGACTCGATGGCGATTGGCGGCGTCGTTTCACTCCCGTCCTCGCTTCCCTCCCATCCTCCGTCATATGGACCTTGAATCAGGAGTTGTCACGAGATCGCCCTTCTGGCTTTTTCTCCTCCGGCCCGGCGAGATACGTCCAGTGCAGGGCGTTGGGAGACTTGTCGGTAAACATTCGTGACATTGTCGCCAGATTGTTGAAGAAATTCGGAATCGCCATCGTCCAAGGAGAACTTCGGCGCAGCGCCCACTGGACTCTCCTAGTCACGAATTGTATTGCTGGCTGGTCCGCACTGCGGAGGTCAACCTGCGATTCCCCCGGCTGGAGTCCGTCGGTCAGGACGATGCACAACCGATTGGTTTGAAATAGCCTCGCCGCTCGAAGAATCTTTGGGCTGGGCCTCCAAAGGTGGCCCGGCCCGATGTGGACAACCAGGCTGGGCTCCAGCCCGATGACATCCAGCGGGAACGGCGGGCGAACAACCAATGCGCCATCGGCCGAGACCCCAACGTTATGGGCCGGCGTCTCAGAAAAGAATGGAGACACATAGTGGAAGCAAACGAGATCCCTCGATTTGTGATAGGGCAGGTAAACGGTACGGCGGGGGGAACAGAGCGGAAGCGAATCCGGCAAGGCACGGCAGACTTCGAGGTATGCTTCCTAGCAAACCCGCATCAGATTCCAAACCGGCTTTGAGACTTTGGAGGGGTCGGATCGTAGAGAGAAGATGGGCGGCGCGTTGCGAAACGGTACTGCGTGAAGATCGATGAGAATGACTCGGCGAGGGATCGCTTCCACCCAGATCGCAGTGCGTAGCTCAGGAGGGAGTTGCTTAAAGGAGACGAAGGTTGGCGGCGCCATTGTGCGTCACATTGCGCAGTACTTGGCTCATGGCTGTAGGGTTGTAGTTGAGAATGCAAGTCGGCCATTTCCTCGTCTTTCTACCGAGCGTTTAGGCAACTGCAACCCGGAAGCCTGAACTTACTTGACTCGGTCAGCAAAACACCGGCAATCACGGGCGGCACCTTCCCGGACAAGGGCACACAACTTGCTCCAAATCGGAGAGGTCAGAAGACCTTCCCAACCCTGTTTTGAAGCAAACCCGCAATCCCATCAGAGACCTGTCCATCGCAACTGACTTTGGCAACTCACCACTAAAACTGCATCTGCCACCAACCAGAAGATAAAACTGGTTTTGTTCAGGTTCCTGAGCTGACTCATTTGTAGGATGCCTCATGCGATACATTCTCGCGAACCCCACTTTCCGCACTATCCTCGGCCGTCTTCTCGGACGGCGCCGGCAGGCCCTGCTCGCGCACATGCTGGCGGTGCTCGGCTGTCTTCTCGTAGTCCACCAGCAGCTCCCCGTTCTTGCCATACCAGCGCGGCTCGACCTTGGCCTGGTGCACTGCAGTAAAGACGCCCTTCCAGCCGTCGGCCACCTTGTGGAAGATGCTGTCCATCTCCTCGAGCGAGCGGTACGCCGTCTCCGGGTAGAAGAAGTAGACGCAGGGCACCATGAAGGCGTTGATGACGGCAAAGATGACGTACGTCCTCCACCCGATGTTGTTGAAGGCGACGGGCGTGATCATGACGACGAGGAAGTTGAAGATCCAGTTGGCCGACGTCGACAGCGCGTTGGCGGGCGCCCGGATCCGCAGCGGGACGATCTCGGCCGGGTACAGCCATGTCATGCCCAGGCCCTTGTAGATGACGGCCGCGTAGTAGGTGATGAGGTTGATGCCCGAGATTTGCTGGAAGACCTGGTTGAAGTAGGCGAGCAGCACGCGGTGCAGGTTGCGGTTCTTGTCCATGGTGAAGAGGTCCCGGAACGAGCCCCTGGACATCTCCTCGACGGCGTCCTTCATGGCGAGGTACTCGGTCTGCACGACGGGGTTGGCGAGGTCCGTGTCCTCGAGCGCGGCGATGACCTCCCTGGCCTCGTCCTCGCGCCCCTTGAGGATCAGCCAGCGGGGGGACTCGGGCATGAGGGGGATGAAGATCAGGATGATGATGCAGAAGAAGACTTGGAAGGCGAGTGGGAAGCGCCAGGCGACGGAGCCGGGCGCGAAGCTCAGCCCGAGGTCGATCCAGTAGCTGAGTGTGATACCGGCCGTGATCAGGGCGCCCTCGATCATGACCATCTTGCCGCGCTTGTGTGCTTTGGACGTTTCCGATTGCCATGTTGGTACCTGCTGCGGTCAGTCTTGTATGGAAGGCGCAACCATGCCCACTGCCAGGTTGAGGGCCCGGCCCCTGAGGCCGAGAAACTTTTTCATGTTGCTGGGTGCCTTCCTAGCTGTTGCTCATAGGTGCTCACAACCCACCCCACAAAACACCGAAAGGCGAGAAGAGGTGACGGCTAGATAAAGAACAAAGGACTCTGTACCCGAAAACCCGAAACCAACGGCATGAAGCATGGTGTATATAGATCCCTCCCTGGGCCTCAGCGATTCTTCCCGCCGCACCAAAGCAGGGTATCCACGACACTTCCTTCCCGGTCTCAGTCGACTCAGACACAGGGTCTGAGATCACGACTGGGAGATCTCCAAGTCATGCCTTTGGGCGACCCGTGAGCACGGATTGTATGCGGGCAGGCGGGGGTGCTCGCGGGCGTGGCTCGAGCGTGGACAAGTCATCAAAATGGGGGGGGGGATGCCGGGGAAGTATGGAGAAAACTGGAGCCGATGGAGCCAGCACGAAGCAGGGCTTTTCGAAGCCTCTCCGAAGAAGGCCGTGCCGGTCGAGCGGCCTCGCCGTCTCACACCTCACGCGTTGCGGAGGACCGTTGCCTGCCGGCGGCGGTGGGGTGGCTATGACGTAGAGGTCCCTAAGGATCGACATCGCCGTTTGCCTTGATGACACCCCCTCATTGGGCAGATCGACTCGACTTGGCGAGATGAAGGATGCGCGACGGAGGGGAAACAGCGGCAGTTCATCAAAGTTGTTCGGCACTGCCCCCGCTGGCCCGGGTGTTTTGTGGTTTTGTGGGGGAAAGGAAAATAAAAGGATGAACTAAAGCACGTGGGACAAAAGAAAAGGACTCAACGCGAACGAGTGGAGTGTACGGAGCGTCAAGTCTATATGAGTCCCAAAACCTAAAATTCAATTCGCTTACCCCGCCGTCGCATTAACAAACCTCCACCTATCTTTACATTTAACGATTGTCCTATTTTACATGCAATAACCGAAACCTGATCGCTGTTAGTAACATTACGCTATAACTCCCGAATTAAGCTTTATTCCGTTAGATTATCCTTGATTGTACCGATTAGCTTGTCGCTAACATTTTTTTTTAAGTGTACCTATCTTACTAGTATACCGACAATTTAAATCGAATTTTACAATAGACAATTACAATAACGATTCCAATAATAATGTCTCTTTTAATAATAGCCTTACTATCCCTATAAAATTTCAAGACTATATAGGTAACAAGTAGCAGATAGAATAGATTATTAATAAGCTATAAGTAACCTACTTTAATAAAGTTTATAAGCTAATAGAAGCTATTGTAGTAAGACATCTGGATTTAATTTTAAAAATCCTTCTTTATACTAATTAATTTCCTAGGACCTATATTAGCTCTTTATTCTACGTTAGATCTAGGTTAATAGAGAACTTAAGGACGCTCCCTTTAAGATCGACACCTAGCTATATACTAAGTCCTTTACGCTCCTTCTCTTTACTAAGCCTATTAACGCTAAGACGCTCTATAAGTAATACGCTTTAACTAAGAGCAAGGGCCTAGCTAATTATTGTTTTTAGCTAGATATTAAGTTTAGGAAAGGTATATATACTAACTGTCTTTACTCTAGTTACAGTACTAAATGCTTGCTCTATCTTAGTATATTTTCTAAATGTTTCTAAATTGTTTCGTATTTACTAATAATTTCAGACTTTAAGATCTAAGAATCGAAGGAGAAACGGAAAGCTAAAGGGAAGCCGCCGCTCTTAACAAGTAGGATCTATTAGGTTACGTTAATATAGGAGCTCGAGGTTTAGGCTACGATACTACGGGATTACCTTAGGGAGGCTATAGTAAAGGAGTATATATAACGCTAAGGTTAATAGGCCGGAATATTTAGTATTTTTAAAAGTTATATATTGTTTTTAGGATTTATTATAGGCATTTAGGACAATACCTAGACAAATAGAGTTATTATCCTAAAGTTTAGCTAAAAAGTAATATTTTATTTCCTTCTCCTTACCCCTTACCCCCTTTTTTTTTTTTATCCTTAACTCTTTATTACTCTAGGATAGTATACCTAAGTAAGGACCTTAAGCCCTTTCGAGACTTTATTTTATCTCGATACTTTTAGAAGGTTTCTATTAAGCAAATCCTCCGAGACTTAAAAGACATTTATTCCTTTTTAGTAAGCCGAACTTCGCTTTTCTAATAGCTCTAGTAGTTAGAGGTACTAATTAACTAAACTAAGACATTAGATACTAATAAGTTACGTAAGAGTCTAGAAGATAAGTATTAGGTAACCTGCCTAACTAACGCCTAGCTCTATAAGCATCTTAAAGTATCTAGCTTTATTATATCCGAAAGAGGGGTAATAGCACTCTGTTAAAAAATTAGGATCTTTCGGTACTTAAAAGCTAGCAACGTAGCTAAACGTAAAGAAGAGGTACTTACATTTATTAAGTTATTAACGACCTTATCTATCCTTTTCCTATAGCTTAGGTATCGGGTAGCTTAGTAGTACGTACACTAACTTAGCCGGATTAATATCCTATAGTATACGATTCGCTAGATCCTTATGGAAGAGTTCCTAAAAGAGGTCTAGGAACGATTAGATAGAGTCTAGGTAAAGAGAGGGGGTTTTACCCTCCCTAGTCCGAATTATACCTAGTCTATCGACGCCTACTATAAGCTTTAGCGCTTTGGCTTCGAGATCTACGGTAGCATCGACGTATACTCTCGCTATATTCCCTGGTACTATATTAGGATCTCTGCCCTTACGGAACGCTCGATCTTTACCTAGTACCTTAGGATTACTAAGGACTATAGGGTTATCCCTATAGTTGTTTGTTCTAACTAGGGGAAGGAGACGGTGCTTACTGTAAGTATATATTATTAGCTCTCGATAGGGATAGAGAAATATCGGCGACTTCGACCTTAGCGAAGCTATAATAGCTATATTAAATAGTATATACCTAGGGGTGAAGGACAGGCTAATCTCCTTGTTAATATCGATGCCCTAGACCCTAACGTACCTCTATATAGACAGGAGAGGCTATTCCGGTTCAAGGACTGCTAGGGCTATAGGAAAAGTACTAAGAACTAGCGAATTAAGTCCTAGTAGTATTATCTATATAAGGCTAGGATAGGCTTTTAGCAAGTAAGTTTTACCCTACCTTATCTAATCAAGGATAATTAAACCTAATTAAGGATGATCTATTTCGTTAACTAATACCTAGACCCTCTTTACTAACCTCGAAAAGACTAGCATATAGAGTAATAAGTAGCTATCGGACCGTATCGTATTGCTTTTTACTTATATACCTTAGATCCGTTAGGAAGTTACAACCTTTATAAACTAATAGAACTTATATATTATCCGTCGCTAATTAAACAGACTATATGTTCATTCTAGAATCCTAACCTAGATATATTTCTCTCCTTAGGAAGGAGTTGCTATAGATTATAGTATCTCGTTACTAATAGAACGTTAGGAGTCGCTAAACCGTTTAGCGGAGTTAGATAGGATCGACTTAGACGACTTCCTCCCTTATAACATTTTTAACCTC
>MU853401.1:3020831-3036571 GCA_033297235.1 Trichocladium antarcticum
GTCCGACTATAAGGATAGGGCTATAGATAATAACAATAAGGCTAGTTAAGATAGAGAGGATGTAAATTTTAAGAGTGGAGATAATCTAGAGTTTCCTATCTAGCTTTATTATATAAAGGATCCTAATCTCTATTTTTAGGAATAACAACAACAAGTTACAATAGCAGGTCCAAGATACAACTAGTCCTTTACCTTTTTGCTTATTATAGATCGAGTAACCCTCTCCTTGTCTAAAGTTTCCTCGTTAGGCCCTTTAATCTCTTCTTTATCAGGCCCTTAGAACTCTTCCTCGTTAGGCTATTGGAACTCCTCCTTATTAGGCCCTTAGAACTCTTCCTCGTTACCTAACAAGGTATTATCTGCTTCTTCCTTATCTTCCTGCTTAACTAGGGGTTTAGGGGAAGTAAAAGGGTTATAATTACTACTCTCTATATTACTTGTCTTAGACTCCTCCTTAACCCCTCTCTCTTCCTTACTCTCTATCTTAGACTCCTCCTTAACCGCTCTCTCTATCTTATCCTTTTTCTCTACCTTGACTTTCTTAGATATAATACTAAAACCCTTTGCTACTTTCGAACCTAACTACGTCTTAGATCGGGGACGTTTAGCTAGCTTTATAGGAACTAGATCCTTACTCTCCTCCCTTTTAAGGTAGTAGAGTTTTTCCTTTAAAAGGTAGAGCAAGATCTAGTTGTTTATCTTTACCTTAGTCCTGTTTGTCGTTACAATAGTAAGGTTGTAAAATATAACAGGCCTATTAGGGTTAAGACTTATTATCTCTATAACCTTCTTGTTCCTACTAGCTAAGAGTTTACCTATAAACCGAAACTTAGTAGGGTTAAACTTCCTTACTTAATAAGTATAGTTAAGCAAATGCTAAATAATATACTTATAGTTAGAGAAGTTTTAATAAAGAGGTATCTAGACTAGGAGATAAGAGTTAATAGAGCTAACTTTAGTCTATCGACAGGTTTCCTACCCTCTAATAGTAATAACATCGACATTAGCTACGAAGACCTTAAGGGTAACGGAGATAAGAGAAGGAATAGGTTCAGGTAGCTAGCCGTTAGGTATTAGCGTGTTTCGGTATATAAGTGCAATAGCACACGCATTGTTAAACCTAGTAAGGGCTTGCCTAGCTTAGAGGGGCTAAAAGGCAGTTGTATTACAAGGTATAGGCTAGGTAGAGTCGACGCGACTACTAGGGGGGGGAGCTTCGGTAGAAGGTATAGCTTTAGAGGGAGGTATAGTCTTAGGGAGAGGTATAGTGTTAGTAGAAGTAGCGGGATTTACGTTAGAAGGGGCTCGAGTCCTATTATCCGAGTCGTTATTAGAACTAAGAGATAGGAGAAGCTAGGCTTTATATTTTCTACAAATTAGTATAAACCTAGGAAAGTATAGCGGATAGTATCGTCTGCTAGTAATAGGGCAAAAAGGGCCTAGTATACTAGAAAGTAGGATGTAAGGACGTCTGATCAAGCGTGATCGAACGTAATTAAGCTTAAGTAAATAATGATTTTAGGAAAGATATAAGAATAGAAAGGCCTAGAAAAAATTTAGTAGAGAAAAATTCACGTAAGAGTAGAAACATTAAGAAGGAAAAACTTAGAAACGGACATCCTTAGCTTAGTAGATTTAGCCTCCTATATTTCCTAATTCTTAGCCGCGCTAAAAAAAATTAAAGTAGATAACTATAGTTTAGAATATAGGTTTTATAAAGAAAACATTGAAATAGCAAATAGGAAATAGTACTAAGTTTTTATATTAGGTTCCTAGTATTACTATTAATATCCTCTATTAGACTTTATCTATTGTTTCCTTTACCTAGCTTAAAACTATAGATAAATATATTCTATCTCTACTATCTCTTTAGGGGGCTAGACTTCTAGCCTAGTGTAGCTAGAAGTTCCTTTTCCTTATATAAAGCAATCTTATCCTCTATAATCTATAGCTATTCCTATAGTTCTTATTGTAATATCTACTAACCTATCGATATTTTAAAACTAGGGTACTTTTTATAGTCGTTCTTAAGGCCTTCCTCTTTAATTGTTTTAACAATATCTAGAGCTATTAGTAAAAGAAACATTTAGGAAACTTTTAAAAATCCAACCTTAATGGAACGAGTATATATAGCTAGAACTAGAGTAGTAATAGTTAGTACAAGCACTATTTAGAAACGCTAGGCCTAGAGTATAGTAAGAGATAGCTAGCCTAGTACTATTGCCTAAGCTATATTACTAGCAAATATTATAGGATAGGTCGTAAGTAGTAAAGAGGTAGGTTGTAATAGCTATATATTATATTTAGGTATTGACTTTCTAGGGTACGTCGCTCTAGACTGTACCTTTTTAGATCTACTTTGGAATCTAGAGCTACTTAATATCCTAGAAAAATAATTAGTAAAAAGAATTTTTTTCAAAATCGAATCTAGGTGTCTTACGCTATTAGTATTAACAATAGCGCGAGCTATATTCAAGCTATACTAGCGGAGTTTGTTAACAATCTATACTATCCTAGTCTTGTCGTTATTATAATCTTCAAAGTTATAAGGAGGGATAGGTAGCGCAACGCCTTTAAAGGTAAAGAACAATATTAGTTTCGGAGCTATAATTCCCTTCCGCTACGATTAAGAAACGAAAATGATTTTTTCTATAAGAATTAGGAATTAGATTGTCGGTCTTGTTATAAGGGTTATAAGATAGGTATATCTGAAAAAAATGTTAGCGACAAGCTAATCGGTACAATCAAGGATAATCTAACGGAATGAAGCTTAATGCAGGAGTTGTAGCGCAATGTTGCTAATAACGATCTGGTTTCTATTATCGCATATAAAATGGAACAATTGTTAAAAACGGAAATAGGTAGGGGGTTTTAGGCACGGCGGGGTAAACCTAATAATAGGTTTTGGGTTTTGGGACTTATATAGACTTGACGCTCCGTAGGAGTGGTACAAAACAGATGTATATTCGGCCTAAACACCATTGACAGCATGTCAACTCCTGTTTCGACCCGCGATGCGGCATCTTGACAATCCAAACTTTGGATTCCAAAGTTTTCACGCAGCCACGCTAGGGGACAGTAGGACCGGGGCTCGTGGGGGAATTAGGAGGGGTGCACCAGATGAGATGGCCAAAGTTTTCCGCCATGGCATCTGCCTGTTGTGGTCTGATAGTCTGAGCTTTTTCTCGAACAGGTACTCCGTATAGCCGCTGGAAGCCGAGGATGGAGCTGATTTTCTGGGGGACCTGAAACACGGCGCCGGGCCTGAAATGTGGGGTCTGGACTTTCCGGAGGCGGGGCCGGCCGGGAAACTGTCTACATCGTACGCTGCCAGATTACTCCGTACCGATAATCCCTTCTGCCAACTGGCTGGCTCGAGGTACAATCAGACTGTGTCAGTTTTGATGGTTTCGTTAAGCACTACATATGTGTTGACAAGGGTAATTCGCGGTGGCTCGCATGGTAGCTTTCGGGCTATGGCAGATGGAGGGAGAATGTGACTCGGGCCTGATTGAGAAACCATGTCTTCGCAACCACCACCACCTTCATATGCTCGTTGGTCATTGGGCAAGCTGGACCAGCGGTCCAGCTCACCACCATGCGCCAAGCAGCATCGCCTGCCAAGAGAACTCCCGCGACCGACTTCTGTAGTAGGCTTTAGAACTCAAAATGTTTTGTTTGGGATAGGCGATTGAAGTATTTATAATGTCTGACACAAACCCCTTGCGTGTGGAGCACAGAGTTGGTTATCTGTCATCGGTATTTGTACCATGACTTTGTATAGCTCACGCCCTGGACAGCGGGATCAACCCGTCTTGTCTGGATTGTTGTTCTAGTCAGTGTGCCTATCTGTCCGGCTGGTAGGGCAAGCTTGGGACGATTGTTGTATTGCCGATACTCATACACTGCATGTCGATGGTTGCCGAAAATTGAGCTCACCGAGAGGTTCAGACACACTGCAGAGCGTCTGAGACTAAGACGAACATGACTTCAAAATCATCAAATTCTAAGCTACAGGAACATAAGCTCGACTCGAGGTAGTCTGTCGTCAGCCTCCGAGTCGAGTCCCCAAGTAGATAGAAATATGGATTAAAACACCAACAACGCCTCGCCATGCCAAGTCTAAAAGCCGCCAAACCCATCTAATGCAGCAACCCGCTGTCTCCTGTCCGCGCCATGTGCTTCTGACACGCCACCAGGTGGGCCACCTGCTCGCCCACCTCCTCCAACCGGCCCAGCACCTTTACATTTCCGTCAACGAACCCCAAAAGCGTGTAGGGAATCTCGGTGCTCTTGCAAAACTCCTTGACCAGCGCCTGCAGCCTGCGGAGGTTGTGCCTCGGCACGCGGGGGAACAGATGGTGAACCGCCTGGAACTGCAGACCGCCGTGGAAGAAGTCCAGCCAGCGCGGGCAGTCGACGTCCATGGTGGTTCTCAGCTGGCGCTGAGGAAAGGACTCGGACTCGCCCAGTTCCGAGGTTGACATGCCCCAGTGGGACAGCGTGATCTGCACATGCAGCGGCATCGTGGCAATGTGCGAGACCAACACAAAGGCGATGCGGATGGGCCAGCTCGGCAGGGTCTTCCATACCAAGAGATAGCCAAAGATGTACCAGAAGCACGTCATGAAGGCGGTCTCGAGGGGACGGATCCACCACGCCTTGCTGTTGCCGAGCGACGACGACTTGGACGAGAACACGTGGAGCCACGAGAGGAGGTAGAGGTTGAAGCGCGCAACGCCCATGATCGGGTAGTAGGTGAGGTGCTGATAAGGAACCAGGATCTCGGCAGCCTTGTCCCAGGCGAAGCTGAAGTCGTAGAAGGTCGAGTAGATGCCCCTGAAGAAGGACGGGGATGTGGCGAAAAGCGGGAGGTTCTGGATATCGGGGTCATGCTCCTGTTTGTAACCGTTAGCAGTGTATTGCAAAGCTTGGCAGAAACGAACATACCGGGTGGTTCGTGATGAGATGATGGACATTGTGGCTGCGCTTCCACCAGCCCATCGACAAGCCGCAGCAGAAATCGGCGATGAAGACAGCGATGACAGTGTCGACAGTGAAGTTGCCCGTGATGGCGCGATGGCCAGCGTCATGGGCGGTGAACATGATCTGCTGCCACCAGAAGCCCAGGAAAAAGGCCGAAGTCATGTACCACTCGTAACGCAAGGCGACCATGGAGCATGTGAAGAGAGTCGTGTAGCGGACCATCTCGATCCCATACGAGAGATACGGGCAGTCGTAGAAGCCCTCATCATACACCCTCTGGTGCAGAGCTCGGTACTTCTTGACGACATCCTGCTGCACCTCGGGGTCGATAGACGGGTATTCCCTGATGTCGCGGTCGACATCCTGGGTCTCGGCCCAGGATGTGTATGCCGCCGCTTTCAATTTGGCGGCGAAGTCGTCTTCCTGCTCCTTCTTCCTTTCCTCTGGGCACTCGTCGAGGGGCGGTGTCGCTGTTCTCGGAGGCGACGGCAGTACGTCCTGCTTCTGGAACACGCCACCCCGGATTGGCGGTGTCTTGTTTGCCCAGATCCCCGCGGGCTTCTGGCCAATACGGAAAGCCTTCATGGTCTTCAGCGTTCCAGGCTTGTGGTACCTGCATCAAACCCCACAGAATGTGTCAGCACTCTTAACATCAATCCATTGGCGCGCCTTTCAAGCAGTTCCCCATGACGGAAAAGCGAAATCACAACAATTTGCACTCACGCATTGATCTCGTCTGTCGCGTCCTTTCCCACCATGTGCCGGATTGCCAGGTTGCCGCCGGGATGCTTGTCGAGCCACGAGTCCAATTGCAAGACATAGTCTTCGAAAATGACGATTATGTGGCCGTCGGCAATCAAGTCCTCGACCGCCGCCGGGGTGATGACCCTGTCGCGCAGCATGGCGACAGATCACGACCGGGAGGAGAGATGGGTGTAAAAAGGGTTGGCGGGCCCAAATTGAGGGCGAGTCGGAGGTCGGAAAAGCAGGGCGCGAGTTGGGGAAGCTACTACTGCAAGTCCTGCAATCCTGGATCTTGAGAAGGGCTCACGAGCGGACGACTGAGCATTCGTGGGCGCCTTGGTGGGTGTTCAGTGCGAATTGAAGTAGACTTGAAGGGGGAGGGAAATTTAAGTGAGGGAAGGGGTCCAGCGTGGTCTGCTGGGAGAACGGGGGGGTGCACATCAAACGTGGGCCGTGGGACGAGCATGGAACGACCCGAACACAAGCTAGCGGAAAACGATGACTGGGGATCCAACTTGGCATTGCGGCTGAGTATAAAATCTCATCTCCTCCTTTCTTCAAACGATAAGTGCCCAATCAAGGAATTCTTGGGACGCGTGGCCCTGCATTTCAAGTGGGGCGAGTACGAGGAGGCGAGGCAGGAGCTCCTCTTCTCGGACCCTAACTTGGCAAGACGCCGTCGAACAGTACGCATAACGGCGAAATGTCGAAACGTTCTAGGCATTGATAGATATATAGAGCTTAATGCCAATCAATCAGGGGAACAATAGTTGCGCTGCGTTGGCTGGGTTGACCCTGCAGATCCTAAAAAAGCCTTGGCATGCCAGTTGGTTTGACAAGTGAAAGACAGTTGGCACATTGATCAATTCGCCAATCTGCAAGCTGTCGTCAGATTCAACCAGGCGATACTGTGTACAAATCGTCTCATGATGTCGTCCCAGGGTCCAGGAAATACCTTTGAAAAGCACGACTTGTCCGTGAAGCGGTCAAGCAAGCTTGGTCTAGATCCGCTCCTGACAGCTGCCGCAGAGCGTGCAGGGGCTGGTCTACATAAGGTTAAAACTTAGAAACACGGCTGCAGCCAGAAACGGAAGGAAGTTGGGCCAGCAAGGTAGCCAAGGCGCTAATTATAGTGGGAAACAGCCTGCAGGCCGCCGACAAGGAGCCAATGACCAGGCGGCAAGAGGGTGGAGCAACACCCCAGCCAAGGAATGGACGCGCAACCCGTTGAAAAGGTTGAGAGATTTGCTGTGGAATAATCCGTGGAAAGGCCTCAGAATCCGACGTTGAGCACGTTGGAGAACCCTCACGCAAGTGCTTCGACGTTAAAGAAATCGGTAGAAACATTGGAAACGGTAAGTCATGGTTCGAGGGCTGGTAAACAAAAAAAAGGGGGAGAGCGAGCACCACTGTGGATCCCAACTGCGATGGACCTCGGGAACAGCCCACCTCAAGCAGCCGGCGCCCCACACTCGGTCGTGTCAAACCCGAATCCCTCGCCACACTTACGTACCCTATCTGTTCGATCCTTTGTTCCCCGATCCTAGACAGATAGACAATACGAATAACGTACAAGATATCGCCCCTTCCGTGCTAGCATCGTGCAAAATTTTGGCCACTAATAGTTTGAGGCAGTGACTCGACACACGAGCGAGTGTTTGTGAGTGCTTGAATTCATCATCCATAGTGGGGCACTTACAGTAATCTGTAAGCCCAACTCCAATCTTGACAGATCGGATGTGTTCCGTAGAGACGTTGGCCGGGCAAGGATTGGCGCATAACCGGGCCTACGCACCAATTCTCTCCTTCGTAAGTGCTGCCACATAGCAACTTGAGCGTTTCGTGAGTATTCGATGGTCACTGTTCGATCAGCAGCGGAAGGCATCAAAATCTGTGGTGTTCTGCCCGGTTGATCCACCTGCAAGTCCCTGATACTTCCGCCGTCGCCCGGCATTGCTTTCATCGGTTGGGTCCGGGATAGCGAAAGAGAGCATGGATAGTGTAATGAAGGCAATTAATTGTGCAACATTGTGTTCGTGGTCGGACAGAACTCCAGCAAGTCGATCTTGAAACATTGCCCAATCAAACGCTTTCTTAGTGTCGTCATGAATTTACAGTTGAAAAAAGCAAAATATCCTGGTCCGAAAACATTAATTCATCACCTTCAATGTCCCTGGGAGACGGTGACCCAAATCTCAATTAAACGCCTGGAAGAAATATATATTTTGGGGATGCAGGGATTGGGCAACTGCGCTTGATGCCGTGATTGCGCAAAAGGAATGAAGACAGCGAAGAGGACTTGGATATACAGTATATTGTGTGAACAAGAGGAGAAGCCTCAGCCAAATTCCCAGGCCAAGCATACAGATACTCCTGGAAGATACTATTCGTCTGCGGGCGCAGGGGGTGTGGGTCAGACCCACAATAGGGGGAGAATATAGGGATACAGATAAAAGGGGGGGCGTGCCAATTGAGGAAGCAAGCGGGCTGCCACCGCCAACTTCGTGATCTGGACACAATCCATCTCTTCTAATGTGGTCATTGGGCCCTTGAACTCAAGGGATGGAAATCGGACAAATGGCATGTTAGGCTTGTGGACTACAGGTAACAGGAGTAGGAGAAGCACGGCTTTTGGTGCCGACTACACATCTAACTTCAACTTGATCAATTTGAATCGGCAAATTCACACCATCTTGGTATTAGGGGTTATGATTGACGTAGTTTTACTTTCATCCTCCGCTGGCGGTCTCGGCAAGAACCAAGGTACTGACCATACTGGAACAGATCCTCTGTCTTTGGATAGCCAACCACATTCGGCGGACGACGTTTGTTACTCGTCCTTGACATGCGAAAGACGGAAAGTGACGTTCTCCCTCGCCGAGCTCTCCCTCTCTTGCGCTGCTCTTTATCCCAGTGACAACAACAACAGAAAGATACAGAGAAAACAACGAAACCCAGCAGGCAATCATTCTGATTCGTCTGGCTTCTTAGAATGCCGAATTGGGGGTACGTCAACATTTGTTGAACCCACTGTGGCAAATGGGACCACTATGGCGATATTGGATGAACCCGCTCAGGGGTTCAGGGGCAGATTGGTCTTAGTATAGCATTGGGTATCCGTTGGCTCCCCCGAGGAAATGGGCTTTTGAGCCACACAGAGCTTTTTCACAGTTACATACATTGAGACAATTGAAGCCATCATCACCGTTATATCCTCCGTCTGTTCAGACCAATTAGATTACCGACCCTATAGTTTAGGTTCGACAATTAAGAGTCTTATTACTCAAATTACCTTTAAGCAACGCTAAAAGCACCAATCCTTCGACCGCCTTAGCCCGAACCTTCGAGCTAGCCAGTAGTTAAGATATCTACTACTAAGTCGACTACTAACCTCGCTGTGCTTAAGAAGCCAGCCGACTAGTACGCTTAGAACGTCCAGTTTACCTCGAAAGTAGCCTTATACGAACTACTCGACTACGTCCTAGGCAAAGAGGCCCTACTTAAGCACCCTAGCGAGTTCGATCCCGATACGGCCTAGGCTATATACGAAGCCAAAACCATAGCTAAGTTCGATCGCTTGAACCTAGCCTTAACCCTAGCACGAGACATTAACTACGACGGCGCCGATACGCCCGTCTTACAAGTTACCCGAAGCGGTACAGCCTACGCCCCCGCCCCCGGCCACGCTAGCGCTTACGCCGGAGCCAGCGGCGGCAACAACGACAACGTAGCCACCGTCGTAGCCGCCCGAGTGGCTAAGTAAGCATACCTATTAACAGTGTAGAACCGGATGCTCTCTATCTTAAAGAACAACTACCGAGAGAAGGCCTAAGAGGTAGCCTAACAACGGAAGGAAGTCTAGAAGCTCCAGGACTTTATTATAGATACGGTCCAGGTCTAGCTATAAACAACCCGACTTCGCGTAGACTAAGGCGTCGATAAGTGGTACCGTATCTATAAGGGATTTGGGGCTAACGACATCAAGGCCGCTATAGCCCTCCGCGAGAAGATCCAAGCGCACTACGCTATCCTTGAACAATCGAGGTTCGCAACCGCGGCACGAGAGGACTTCGAGCTGTAGATTAAGAAACACCCTTTACCTTCGTTACTCGATTAGAAAAACAGAAAGTAGTTACTACTAACTTCTAAGACTATACGATCGAGGATATAACCCGCTAATTACAGATCGGCGCCTAAGACCTCCCGCTGAAATCGAAGCCTAGGGTTACCCGCGGGGCGTTCCCGACGTTCGGTAGCGGAGACAAGAGAAAGAGAGGCGATACAAGTTCCTAGTAGGACGAGGAGGAGATCGCGCTATACAAAGCGTATTACGGAACCTACAATATAGAGAGATACTACTATCTACACCTATCTAGAGCCCCCCGGGGCTTTATACCTAGAGACTATATCCTCTAGAGAATAAAGAGAAACCTTAAGGCTAACCCCTCGATCAAAGCTAAGACAGGGCGGATAAAGCCAAAGAGATAGAGAACTAACCTAAAAGAGTTATCCTAAGATCGGGATTAACTCCCTATAGCGTTAGCCCCTAGTAGGAGCATACAACAATAACGTACTTCCCTAGAGTACCGCCCTACTTTGCAACTAGAGGTAGCTAAATACTAGATACCCGCTGCTTTGCTACTAGTAGATAAGAGACCTGCTACCTTAAAAACAGTGGATAAGAGACCTGCTACCTTAAAAACAGTAGATAAGAGACCTACTACCTTAAAAACAGTAGAAGAGAGACCTGCTACTTTAAAACTAGTAGAAGAAAAGTGCTAAAAGGCCTACGAGATACCTACTATAAATTCAGTAGAAGAAGAGCGCCAAAACTCTATAAAACTAGCAGTGGCCCCCTAAAAGTGCTAGACAGCTGATCAAACAGCCGAGGCCCCCTCTGTTTAGACAAACACCTCTTCAGAGATAACATTAGCACCTAGCTAGGAAGCTACTAAGATATTAGAGAATTTTCTGACGCCCTACTTTAAGAAGTAGGTACAGCAGCTAGCCAGGTACGGACGTACGGTTAGAAGGTATACCGTAAGTTTCTTTACTATACTAGCGGCCTTCCAAGTAGGGTAGCTTATATACCCTCTGGTCAACTCGTCCATCCTCGATTCCGGCTTAACTATCCACCTATATAACAACCTCTCCCGGTTCAAGTTACTACCTCGCCTCGTAAGCCCGTCCGATTACATTTAGGCGGGAGAATACCCTGTTGCTATTAAGGGATATAGCAAGGTCGACATTACGGTTAAGACTAAGAACGGATCCTAAGTTATTACTCTTAAGGACGTAGCTTTCTACCTAACCTTCGCCTGCAATCTCGTCTCTCTCTAACAACTTAAGAACCGTAGCATCTAGTAGGACATACGCAACAACTACCTACGGCGTAGAGATATAGTATACCTCTACGACGTTCAAGACCAACATAGCCAATTTGTTCTAGAATATATCCCTCAGACCACTACACACGCCGCCTTCGCTACTAGAAAACAGAAGCTTAATACCTAGACCGCGCAGGCACTATCTAGAGCAGATGCGATAACATAGCACCTACGACTCGGCTACCTAGGTCCAAGGGCCCTCGAACACCTTGTCAACAGCGCCTACGGAGTTAAGATCAAGGGTATTACTACAGTTCAATGTAACGGGTACGGATATAGCAAAGCCAAACGAAGAATTAGCCGCGAACTACGCCTAGACCCGCCAAAGCTAGGAGACCGTATCGCCATTAACTTCTACAAATACCTAGGCGCGCAATAAGACTATACTATATTGCTACTCGCTACTAACCGATACTCTAGATATATATAGGACTACTATATAAAGAACCACGAAGGCGATAACATCCTAGCGGCCCTAAAGACCCTGTTCTACATACTAGAGACCTAGTATAAGATCAAGCCTAAAGCGATCGAGTACGACAACGAGTTCACTAAGACCGACGCTATCAACGCGTTCTTCGGACTTAAAGGAGTCAAAGTTAAGCCCTACGCTGCCTATACGTAAGAACAGAACGGGGTAGCAGAGCGCTTAGGGGGCGTAATCAAAGAAAAACAACGTTGTATAGCTCTAAGCGCTAACTTCCTAATCAAACTATAGCTCGAGATTTCCCAAGCATTAGTCTACCTCTACAACTACACACCGAGGTAAGGCAACGGGTAGAAGACCCTATTCGAAATGTTCCACAAGGGTCTAGAAAAGAGAAGTATAGTCGTAATAGAACGACGAAAACCAGCACTAAATCATTTGAAGGTATACAGCTACAAAGCATTCGCTATAACAACTATAGCGTAGAAAAAGGAGCACCGACTATAGAGATTCGAGCTAACGGCCTTCGTAGGATACCTAGTAGGATACTAATCCTCTAACATCTACTGAATTTGGAACCCTAGAACCAACGATGTCGTAGCTACCCGAGACGTTATTTTCAACGAAACATAGGTCTTTTCCGGAGACCCTAATCGCATCGTAATTGACCAAAAACAAGTCGACCTAGAGGCACTTGCCTAGTAGCTTACAGAGCAAGAGACAAGAAACCTAGCTACTAAACTAGATGAACAAGAACCTAAAGATAAGAACGAAGAAAACGAGGACATTGCCTTCTACCTAACCGATAACGTGTTAGAAGAAGAAGAAGTGGAAGAAGAAATCTTAGATACTATTGTAGTTAAAGGCGACGCCTCTAGCGATTTCCCTAAGTTCTACTAAACACCTCCTACAACACCTCCCGCTACTCTGTTAACTGCGCTAATCACTGGTATAAAAGCCAACAATGCTATAGAAATCGCGGCGGCATTCGAACTATAGCACGCGGCTTTCTACGCGGGCATACTGTCGACCGTAGTCGGTACGCTAAGAGACAAGCCTATTATAAGAGCTACGATTAACCAACTCTAGCGAAAGATAACGACCCTGTTAATTGAGCCTAAGAAAGCAAAAACAACAGAGGAAGAGGAGACACTATAGGGGACTATTACGAAGAAACGCGTTATATAGCTAATAAAGAAGAAAGATAGTATCAAACGCCTACATCGCAATATCCTTCCCCCCGAGCCAAAGTAGCATTACAATCTCGAGAACTACCTGCTAGAAGCCCTTTTCCTATAAGTAGAGAGGGACCATTTGGCTAGCTACGACATCAAGCAGTCGTAGGATAAGATTTCCCGCTATTAAGCAGGTATATAGTAGATTCTGGACTATATATGGGTTTACGTCTACAAGTTCAGCCAAGACGGCTTCCTCGACAAGTGTAAGGTACGGCTCGTAGTCCGTAGCGATTAACAATAAAAGGGTATAGTAGAAGAGAATTACGCCGCGACCCTCGCGATCCGGTTACTCCGAATAGTGCTTGCTATTACGGCAAGATTCAATCTTGAGTTAATTCAATTCGACGCGGTTAACGCGTTCGTGAACGCGTTCCTCGACGAACTCGTGTATATACAGATGCCCTAGGGCTACCGTAGAGGCAGGAACATTCTAAAACTAAATAAAGCTCTATATAGGCTAAGAAAATCCCCTCTTCTATAGCAACGCGAGCTAACTAACACTCTAAGAAGTCTAGGATTCGTCTCGATACTACGCGAACTATACGTAATAATGAACAGCGACGTTATCGTCTTCTTCTACGTTAACGATATTGTTATTGCCTACTGTAAGAACAAGCAAGAGAAGGTAGACAAGATCGTCCGCAGGCTCTAAGAGAAATACGAGCTTACTGGTAGCGACGAGCTATAGTGGTTCTTAGGTATCGAGATCCACCAAGAGAGAGCAAAGAAGCTCGTCTAGCTTAGCTAGATATCCTACATCGAGAAGATCGCGAAGCTTACGGACTCGCAAGCTATACTAAGAACGCCTATAATAACGGTAGAACTACTTCTATACGAGGACATTGTAGACCTACGCGTAACGCGCCTCTACTAGAAGAAGATTAGTTCGCTACTCTACGTAGCTATTACGTCACGACCAGACATTGCATTCGTAGTCTCGAGACTTTCCCGATTCAATCACAACCCGGGCCTAGACTACTACGCGGCGGCCGACCAAGTACTAAGATATCTCTATTATATACGCTTCTTTGCCCTCCAACTAGGAGGAGGCGATTGGCTGATCGTAGCAAGTAACTCTTCCTTCGCTAACAACCTTATTAACCGAAAAAGCTCGTAAGGCTTCGCAATCTAACTATTCGGCGGTTTGATTGCGTAGCGTACAAGCAAGCAAGATACGGTTACTACGTTAACGACCAAAGCCGAGCTGTTAGCGCTCTCGCAAGCGGCTAAAGAAGGTATGTTTATAAGCGGATTGATCTCCGAGCTAACGGTCGCTCTTAACAACGATTGGATCACGATCCAGTGCGACAACTCGCAGACCATCCGTCTCGTTAACGCTAAGATCGCTACTCTACAGACTAAGCTCAAGCACGTAGATATCTACAACTACTAGCTAAGGCAGGAGCGCGAAGCCGGCAAGATCAAAGTGGAATACGTTCCTACCGCGAAGATAATAGCCAACGGGTTTACCAAGGCCCTAACGGCAGATAAATACTAAGAATTCGTCAAGATAATCAACATAGCGCCTATCGAGAGCCTCATCCGCCAGAGAGCAAGCAAGGTTCTAATAGAAGAGAGCATAGCCCTTATAGCGGGATACCCGTAGTCTATGTAAGGGGGTAGGACCAAAGGAGTCTCCCGACTCTACCTACCAGAAAACAAGAGATAGAGACCGGAGGGAGCCTGAGGCTAGATAGCTACGGAACGGATACCAGGGAGCTAGATTGCTAGGGAATTTAGATCTTAGGAATAACCTCACTTATAGGAATACTCTAGAGCGGCTGCCTAGCAGTCACTCTAAGGGGGTATGTTAAACCTACTATAGCAAATAGGACCACTATAGCGATATTAAATGAACCCGCTCAGGGGTTCAGGGGCAGATTGGTCTTAGCATAGCATTGGGTATCCGTTGGCTCCCCCGAGGAAATGGGCTTTTGAGCCACATAGAGCTTTTTCACAGTTACACACATTAAGACAATTAAAGCCATCATCACCGTTGCATCCTCCGTCTGTTCAGACCAATCAGATCACCGACCCTATAGTTTGGGTTCGACAACATTCTCTGCGAGCATTCAGTGTCTTACATGTTCAACAGTTCCCACACCCCCGCGTACATTTGCCTGAAGCTCATCTCACCACACGGGCTGCCACCTCTGCCACACCCTCCACCATTGGCGTCAACAATGTGGAAGAGCACATTTTCGGGAGTGTGAATTCCCGGAGGGGGGCCTGAGTCTTTGGCTGAGGAGAGTCAGGAGACGTCTTTGTTGGTTTCAATTCGAGAGGCCAGACACCCCACCACAAGTCAGCCATATGTGGCATTGTAAAGGTTGTTTAGATCAAACCGGTATCTCCAAATCCTTATCAAGCAGCGTCAAAAACTAGGGTCTCTCGACCTTTATTCGTCTGATCTTCTGCCGGATGTCCCCTGCCAGCGAATTGCCACCAGGCGGCTGTGACATCACAACCGATGCTCGCCGTGGTCGATCAAATACCACCTCGAAAAAGTCTTCATCACAATCCCGCGGCGACGAGTTCACGTCTGTGGTCTATCACTCTAGCCATGGTAACTGTCTCGAGCGCGCCCAGAAACCCCAGCGGTCCGGATGCCGTCCGCCTCCACACCGTGACCGGGCACAGCGACAAGATCATCGAGTTCTTTGGCACAGCCCCGGATGCGACCTACAGCAGCCGCAGTCTCGTCGACGGCAACGTGAACGACCTGGTGGCCGACACGCGCGCCTCGGGCGTCTACAACCTCCTCCCAAGGCTCAAACCGCAGCACCCCGCAATGAAGCACCACGCCCGCCGCACCACGCGCGCCCTCTCAGGCCTCATCCTATCCTGCACCCCGATCTGGTACGCCGCCATTTCCGCCCCCCTTGTTTCCCTGTTCTCGTATCCGACCCAACCCCCGTTTCACTCCCAGCCGCCCGACCGCTAACAACACCGGCGCAC
>MU853401.1:3036596-3057234 GCA_033297235.1 Trichocladium antarcticum
GCTCTCGCTGCTCGCCCTGCCGCTGCGCCTGCTCCCGCTCACGCCGCCCGCGCACGTCAGCTTCGCGGCGCTGCGGCCGCTGTCGACGGCGCTCTTCCTCGCGTCGCTGGCGCTCTACCTCCCCGTCTCGGTCCTCTTCCTGCTGCGCATCCTGTTCTTCCCGCGCGCGACCCTCCGCGCCGTCGTCCACGACCGCGACACCTCCGGCCTCGAGCTCGGCTACCTGTCGGCGTGGCCCACGGCCTTTGTCCTGTATGTGCTGTTCGCCGCCTTCGCCGTCGCGGAGGGGGACGTGGGCGGCCGGGCCGGGCGCGCGCTGGTGCTCGCGGTCTATGTGTTGTGGTGGGTGGGCGCGGCGTGGGCTGCTGCGACGGTCCTGTTTGTGCTGGCGGTGCTGCTGGGGAGTCGGGGGCGGGCGGGGAACCGCACCCCTGGGGGCCGCGTCGCGCCCCTGATCGGGTTCCTGGTCGGCATGACGAGTGTCGCCACGGTCGCCCTGGTCGGGGGCCTGGTGGTCGGGCTGCGGACGCGCGAGGGGGAGGTGGTGCTGGCGGCGGGGCTCGCGGCGCCCGTGGTGGTCTTCTCGTTCTGTGCGGTCGGCGCCGTGCTGTTTCTGTCGGGGTTCGACTATGCCGTGGTGCTGCACGAGTTGGTGCTGGTTACCGGGTGGCCGCCGCAGGAGCAGACTTCCGTGGTGTTTTCGCTGGTTGGCCCGCTGGGGCAGTGCGCGGCCGCGTTGCTGGTGTTGGCCAACGCCGCGCGGAGAGACGGGGATGGGCCCGGGGCGACCCCTGGAATCGGAATAGGGGCTGTGGTTGGATCGCGGGCGGTGACGGGCCTGACGGCGATGAGGCCGCTCCAGTTGGTGTGCGTGCTCTTGGCATTGCTGGCAGGAGGGATGGCGGTCACTTGGTTGATGCTGGCGTTCATCACCGTCTTTTACCGCCTGTGTCGGGGAGAACTGTTTTGGAACCCGAGTTGGAACGGCGTAGTCTCTCCGGTAGTCACCCTCGCCATCTTGTCCGTCTTGCTTGGGAGGGAGCTGGAATCACCATTCTTCGGCATCGCGGCCTGTGTCATCATCATATCCAGCGCCCTGATGCTGATTGTCAATCTGGCGTTCACGGTGCGGCTTGTCGTATCGGCAAAGGAGAAGAAGCCGGATGTGTCCGCGACGGAGCCTCTGGTATCTACGTAGACAGTGTCAGAGTGCTGACTCCGACTGCTGAGTGAATGAGACGCAGATTAGTGTATTGATATCTGATGGAAGGCACGCGTGTTCGTTTCCCAACTTAAAATCTATTGCCTTAGGCTCTTGTCACCCGGACCAACCTGCCTGAACCAGGCCGACTGACAGCTTGGTGGCCTTCGTCCCCCTCACGATGCGGTACTCCACGTCACTATCAGGACCGAGACCCTGGTCCCATGAACAAAGTCTGGCAATCCGGAGCAGTAAGTGGTCACAGATGATCCGGTCTCAGCATTGGCCCAGTGGTTTTACTTGCTCCTTCTCCCTCAACCTCGTGTTCTTGCCGCGTACTTGGCTCCTGGTCGTACCTCAACAAATAATCTTCGTCCCCCTGATCCGAGGCACCCGACTACCTCCACCCGAACTCTGAAGGAACCCAACCCTTGGGCAAGATCACTGCCGGGCCGTAGGAATTGTGGATGAAACAGGCAGGTCAGGATGCCGTTGTCATACGAGCCGTCGTCAACAATGCAGATCTCGACTACTCGAGTGCTTACAAAGGCGATTGGTCACAGGTGGCGTCGCATTGATGCAGTGGTCTTTTACATGTTGGGATGCAAGATGCACTGATCCTCCGGATCCGAGTGTCTTTGTAAATCAATCACGGCCTGTGTCTCGGTGGGCTTGTGGAGACTGACTGGGGGGGACGCGGTAGTAGATCATGGAGGCTGACGGTACACTGCATGAAAACCACACTCTACATGCTGACACGCGTGTGCCGTCTGTTCGATCGGCGCACTGCCATTCCCAGAAGGGGGAAGAGGAGGTGCCAATCTCAATGCTGACGCCAGCACAGCCTGGAGAAGCTTTTAGGTAATGGGACTGGGAGGACGGCGATGTTGCGAAAAGGTCTATATATCGCAACATCTCTTCCCCTCAAACTCACACTTCCTGGACATCAAGCCTTCACACATCCTCAACCAGAACCCATCACGGCCAGAACACCTCGCTACAATCCACCCACCGACCCTCAAAATGAAGTTCACCGCCATCCTCTTCACCCTCGCGGCCGCCGTCGCCGTCAACGCCTCGGCCGTCCCGGGCGCTGAAGGCATCCAGGCCCGCGACACCTGCGGCAGCGGCTATGGCGGCGACCAGCGCCGCACCAACAGCCCGTGCAATGCCTCCAACGGCGACCGCCACTTCTGCGGCTGTGACCGCACCGGCGTGGTAGGCCGACATGTCCCAGCCAACGCATCAATTGATCGGTTTCTAACCTACCTTCCCACTTCCAGGTCGAGTGCCGCCGCGGCAAGTGGACCGAGATCCGTGACTGCGGCCGCGGCACCTGCCACGGAGGCAACGACGGCGGCGCTGTCTGCTAGGCTGCGCAACAGCGCGTATGCTACCAGCGGTTCGGCTGTCGTGGTATGTTGGCCATTTTCCAGGAGCCATCGGGGCATCGTAGCTGACCTTTTCTGTCTCTTTTGATGCACAGACCCAAATCACCCAATGTGAGGGAGGTGCTGGGAAGGAGCTGTTGGGTGGATTCAACATCGGCCAGGGGCTGGCTTCTCGGAACTCGCTTCATGTTTTTCTGGTCGCCAGGTCGAACTTGCCGCTCTTTCATTCGTTAGACTAAGCAACCAGTCTAGAAATTTACGCTGTTGTTTGCCGGCTATTTGAGCATCCCTGTGCTTGAGTCATGATCACCTGAATGAATCCATGATCCACGACGCCTACCAGGCCGCGACACTTACGTGCAATCTTGTCAGATGTTTCGACTCGAGATGCCGAGACGGGGGATTCCCAATGAGCTCTAAATCAGCCTATCAAGTAAAGGACGAGCATGATGCGTGGATCGTCTACTGTATCGAGACACACTAAGTACCGTCGTCAGATTTTAGCGCCGGGATCTCTCCCGTGCGGGGAAAACGATAGGGTGCACTAGGGTTGTGGTGGTGGCCATGGCCGCTTACTCCCGGCGATCCGGACGATCCGGGGGCCTTGGCCGACATCAGTGCCGGCATCCATTCAGACAACCATCCCGCCTTGGCGTTTTGCATTGCTGACTACAGTACCACCTGTGTCACCCTCCATCTCTCGACCCCCCCGCCAGCAGTGGCGCAGAGTTATGTATGTACATAGGAGGGCCAGAGTGGGGATCTCAACGTCAGGCATTCCAGTGCATGATGTTCCCTTCTCGATTCAGCTGCTGCTTGCTCGGGTTCTTCGCTTCACCTCCCGTCAGCCACCGATATAATTCCAACTTTCCCAGGATTCTTGCCGAATCATTTTCAATACCTTCCGGATACCCCGAATGCGTACACGGGAGAACGGCTCAGTCGTCGGCGCAGCCAGAGCACTCCTGAAAATGGCCAAACTGTCTGTCTACAGCTTCTCGATGAGCCTATGGAAAGTGGCGACGAGGGATAGTTTAGAGCGGAGCTGGCCGCGATGGATTCGGCCAAGGCCGGCAATCAATACAAATCGTACGTCGTCGATCCAGATATGTTATCCACCGCCCTGCCACAGCAATACGTGTTCATGTAACGTCAGTCTCACTGCTCACGGATTGGCCCGGCGGGCCCGGTGCCGCCGAGTGCGGGTTCCTTCGTCGGGGTTTCTCCTTTTGTAGTTTGTATCATGATATGAATTATATGATCCTCCAGCTCTTCTGGCTTCACAATCAAGTTTTGGATGCAGTAGCGCACGGTGCCTCAAAACTTCCATCTAAATATCCCCACTGACGCCATGTACTCCGTAAGCATGAACACTCTCGTGGAGAATTGTGCCGAGCCGAAACCTTCATACTACCGAAACATCAAGAATAACCAAGAGAATAAGTCTATCACCACAGATTTTGCCCATTCCACCTAACCGTGTGGCCCTTTCCCCGCAACCCGGTCGTACAACCAAGGGACTTGTAAAAAGCGCCAAGAATCTGGTGCATACAACGATGACTAGGTGAGAAAGTCTTGGTTTGGAGAATTCCTCATCCTTTGTAGGCCACGACACAAAATCCCCGAGATGTGGGCTGCCACCGTTTGCGCAGTAAAGGAAGGCCGGGACCGCGAAAACCCGGGGTCTCCCGAATACAGACCCACACCGAACGCCGGCCACAGGGGAAGCACCGAAGCAGTGGGGTCTCCGGAGCTCCGTCTAAGCCCCACTCTCCACGTCATCGACCGCCGTCATTACGGACCTTCAAACTCGGCACTCAAAGTTGCTGTGCACCACACACACCAGACACGCAACCCGTCCCTTGCTGTTGTAATTACGACAACAACAGCACATCGGCTCTGTATTGTCCTCATGCTAAACCTGTTCGCTGCGACGCGCTGCCAGCTCTGGGACTCTCCCGCGTTCGCCTGACTTCTATCGACATCGACAACCCTGCCATTGGCCGGTATAAATCCTGCAGCGGCACAGGGTGCATCCGACTCCAGAACCTCGCCATCACCATCACTACCATCTCTATCATGGCCACTCGACGCACCACCACCATCGATGCCCTCCCAACGGAGCTCCTGGCTCACGTCTTTGGCCTCTTCGACGGCCGCGCGCCCTCCGAGAGCCAACTGCACGACCAGCCCGAGACCGACATGCTCAAGCGGCCCGACGAAATAGACCTCAAAAACATATCTGCCGTCAGCAAACTATGGCGCGCTATCGCCCTCCCGATGCTCTTCCGCCATGTCGTCTGGAACCTTGACCCCTATCGTCTGCGGGCCGAACCCGCCGGCGTCGCAGATCCCATCGACGCCATCCCACTTCTCGCCTTTCTGCGCACAAACGACCTCGGCCGCTATGTTTGCTCCTTGACCATGCTTGTCAGGAACCGGCTCCTGCCATCGCTCGACCTCCGAATGCTCGGCTCCGGCCCGCAATCGCCCGGTGCTACTGCGCCGCACTTGGATCCAGACGCTGAGCCGTCTCGCGGCCGATCGCTGCATTCCATCGCCAGCCTGGACGCAACCTACGACCAGGACAACAACTGGTTGTGGGACGGGCTATTCGGTGTGATGGACCCCCTGAGATTGACCATCATCGCGTCCCCTCAGATGCTGGCCAGCCTGCTGTCGTGCATGCTGTTTGTCGGAGACGCCGATGTCTTTTCGAAACGACAAATGTTGCACATCTTGTCTCTCTCGCGCCTATCCAGATCGGCAAAGGCAGACCCAAAAGCACCCGGCCCATCCCCGTCCGAGCCCCCTTCCCGCCGCACCAACTCCGCCTGTGGCGAGCGAAGGCGCAAACCCAGCGCCCTCTTCACCATCCGCCCGTGGACGCACCTTGTCCTCAACGAAGGCTCCTCGATCCGCGTCTACAAGAACTACGAGTTCTTCCTCCGCCGCCCGCCCTCCATCCTCGGCGCCTTACTCGGCAGCGAGGAACCGCCCAACGACGTCGTCCTCATCCCGCCAACCATCACCTCCCTCTCCTACATCGCCATCTTCCCGCTCTCGCCCCACTTCAGCGTCCTGGTCTCGAACCTCCCGCGCATCGAGCACCTGTTTGTCCAACTCGTCCCGCGCAACGACGTGCTGCTCGACCCGGACGAGATGCGCCACGTGCACGCGTCCGACCTGTGGATGGAGCGCAACACCTGCTACGGCCTGGTCATGCGCAAGATGCTGGCTCAGCCGAACACGGGATTCGGCGGGGCGGAGGGCGATGCCGCGGCGCTCAACCCCGACGACGGGGGCGGCAACCCGGCCGGCCAGGCCGCCGGGCACACGTCGCATCCCCGCCGCCCCGCGGCCTACAACTGGCGGTTCCTGCGCGTGTTTGAGAGCGGCGACGCAGCCGACACGGAGGCATGGGAGCTGGCGGTCGAGTACCTGCAGGTGGCCCGGACCCGGTGGCGGGTCGAGCGTGATGGCCTCTTGGTCAAGGGACCGGAACCCGGCCCAGAAGAGAGCCACGCGGCCGCGACGGATGGGGCCGAATCTGATGAATCTGGCCTTGACGCCCTTGATGGTGACGACCATGCCACGGAAACCGAAATCTTGTCAGTTCCTCCCGAATCCTTTTCTCCGTGGTGATGAACTGAGTCTACCACGTCGACGCACGAACGCGGTCCGCAACAAACATGGATTGAAGCCTTGGGGGTCTCGAACGATTGTCGTTCAACGGGTCTCCCCTGATTCCCAACCCCCCCGGACGGGGGTCTATCCTCTTTGCGACGGCCTGCTGGAGAGTCAATGGGAGCTGGAATGAGAACGCGGCGGTCGACTATCTAGGCTCATGGTCATATATTAAGTGATCTGACGATGCTGAGAATGTACTACCAAGCAAATGCAAAGCTATCCAGGCGGGTATCAATACGTGCTTGACCTCAAAGCGCCGGGAATGCACATATAATCCAAACTCCTGACCAACCTCTGTTGCCTATCTCGGCAAACCAAAAACTCCACCGAGGACCTGGTTACCTCGATAATTTCGCGTGTAATGCGAGCAGTCGCGCACACTTGTCTGGCAAGGTGCTGGATTTGAACGGTGCAGTTGTGTGGCGACACTGCGAGGGTAGCAGTGACAGAAAGAGCCCCTCGCCCACCGCTGGAACCTGTCACAGCGTGTAACACTGTCTTGCTACAGTGCAGTAATCGGAAAAATAGCTGCTGGGATAACAGCCGCAGTATTCCAATCGCCACGGCCGTTATGTGTTGCGGTGTACTTGTTGCGTCGTGAGATCGGGTGTAATGGATACACTGAATCGGCACGGGACCCCCCTGAGATGGTACCGGCGCTGGGGATAAGACCGGACGGTCCCTGGAAAATTGGCCGTCCGGGTTGGTGCATAATGACAGTGACACCAGCCCTTCCGTCCATCGAATATGGTCGAACCAGCCGTTGGTGACGAGGTTCAGGAGAGGTGACGAGGTATTAACACCTAATCATCCTCGTCGCCGCTCAAGTCGACCTGTTTCTTGCGCTCCTCCTCGCTCATCTCGCGCCAGGTGCTCCAGCTCAGCATGGCAAACGCCACAATGATGAGCAACCCGCCAAACACGGCCGCGGCGCTCAGCGGCGTGCCCGTCAAGAACCAATCCACGATGGCAACTATAAAAATAGTCAACAGCGCGGCCACGGAGCTGAGCACAGGGCTTGTGAGCGAGATGAGCACGAGGAAGGACCCCGAGAACATCATGTTCATGAGCACGCTGAGGAACAGCAGCCACGCCGTCTGGCCCGTCGGCATCTCGAACGTCTCCCAGCCCAGGACGTGTAGTATCGGCAGCGGGATCCACAGCACCAGCAGGGTAAAGGCCCCAATCAGGCTGCCGAAGGTGTTGGCGAAGATGACCCCCCGCGCGGCATCCGTCCCGTCGGGCGGACACGCAAACCGCTTGTACAGCACCTCGTACAGGCCGTACAGCACCGACCCGGCCCCGATGATCAGGTTCCCCATCAACCGCCTCCCAGGGTCCAGCACATCCACATCATCCGTACTCTCCCCGCCATCCCCGTACGCGACCACCAACACCCCCACGATCGCCACCGCAACCGCGACCATCTTATCCAGCCGCAACCGCTCCTTCAACAGCGGCACCGAGAAGGCATACGCAAAGAACGCACTGCAGTTGTAGATCGCCGTCAGATCACTCGGCGTAGTCATGCTCACCGCCAAGTACCAGCTCAGCCCGGCCACCGTCAACGCCATCGTCACCCCCACCGTCGTCCGCACCAGATACCCCCACGGCGACCTCGCCCCCCCGGCCCTCCGCAGGCCCGCCTTGCCCTTGCCCTCGACCAGAACCGCGGTCCCCTTCACCATCCGCACCTGGCCGTCCCAGAACCGCGCCCACCCCCGGTTCCGCACGCCGCTGCCCCCGCCGAACCACAGCACCAGCAGCTGCAGCGGCCACAGCAGCACCCACGACCCGTGCGTCAGGTACAGCATGCAGTAGGCCTTGTCCCAGCCGCGATCGTGCTGGATGTGCGATGCCAGCTCCGTCTGGATCGTGAAGCTCACGAGGCTGATGACCAGGAAGAAGGCCGCGAGCGTGTATTTCTTGCGCGCGGCGGGTGGGAGGGGGCTGCGGGACCGCATGCCGCCGGTTGTGCGGCGTGTGATGGGGGGGCGGGTTGCGTCTGTGGGGGAGGGCCCGGTGAGGTGGGCGGTGAGCGGTGGTGGCGGGTGGTGGTGTTGCCGGGTAGGGTGGTGGCGGTGAAGCTTGCGGCCGCGGTCGGCGGTCGTGGTGGTGGTGTCTTCGTCGGAGGATGGGGTCGGTGCGCGGTAGCGGTCGAGGAGGGGGTCGGCAGAGCGCGTGTCGCCCGAGCGGAACATGGCGATATTAATAGGGGTCCCGTCCGAAGAGCGGGAAGGGAGGTTTGGATCGGGGAACGAGGTGCCTATGCCGTGCAGTGCCGTGGCGTGCTGTTGGGACTGCAGTCGTCGTTGTCGGTCAACAAGTATTATGAAATGGCCGGAGTTGCCAAACCATGAAAGAGAAAATGAGGGGATACCCGTGGTAGAGGGTTCTCAGCGATAACGAACGGATAATTAGAACAGTAGGCGTGGTTTGCTTGGTTTGAAGACTGAGGAAACGACAGTTCAGATCACTTGAAACAGGAGTACCGAGTACTTTGTCCACTGTCCTTCGGCAGGCGACTCGTTTGAGGCACAGGGGCTTGTGGGGCGGCGACGGGGCTGGGCTTGGGTTTCGTGGTCTCAGGTGGTCTGTGCAATCTGCAGAGGGCCCACCAAAGACTCGCCGGAGTCCGGGGTGGAGTCGGAACTGCAGGGCAGCGCATGCCATAATTAATCTGTACTCTCCTATCCGCAGTGCTCTAGCAACCAAAATAGTTGCAGCAGCGAGGGCTAACAGGCAACAAGATACGGATACCACGAGGAGGTGGGAAGGGATATCAGAGGCGCGGTTATTCTGGACATCTAGATACTGTTCTTTCTTCGCTCTTGGGGTATCTAGTACCTACGAATATCATCAATTTAGACTTCGCTTCAATTACGTAGACGTTGCCTTCGACAGACGGCGGAACTGAGGCCTTGGCACTGGGGGGAGAATGGGCCAAGAATAACTGGCCAGCCCATGGCCTCGTGCTACAGTTCCGCCCATCACGTGGCTCCCGGCACCACTTAACGGGACTCGCGTCAGTCGCGTAGCTCGTTCCCCACGCACCAGAGCAAGCACCGCGTCTTTTTCGCGATTGCTGCTCGCTCCTCCCACCGCCAGCCCGCCACACCTTATTGGACGCTAGTGCTGGTTGGACCGCTATTAGCGTTCTTCAACCATTCTCAATCCGAATCAGCGAGACAGTTCTCAAAACATCATTCGTCTGCTTTCTTCCTGTCGCTAGGCCCTTTGGAAGTCGATCGTTGTCGCCGCTCACAACACCGGGCATACCACGCAATTCCAACGACCTGGTTGCTTGTCAATCCCCTCCGGCCTTGGTATCATGGCGTCAGACCATCCCAAGGCGGGGGTATACAGCGCGACGTACAGCGGTGTCAGTATTCCCAGTCACCACAATACTGGTGATTGGATATCTAACGGCGACGATTCACGTGCAGATCCCCGTCTACGAGTTCCAGTTCGGGCCCGACCTGAAAGAGCATGTTATGCGACGTCGCCATGATGAATGGATCAATGCGACACACATCCTGAAAGCCGCCGGCTTCGACAAGCCTGCCCGAACACGCATCCTCGAGCGTGAGGTCCAGAAAGACGTCCATGAAAAGGTTCAGGGCGGTTACGGGAAATACCAAGGTGCGTCGTGTTGGGCCGCTGCAAATTGCTCCCACGCTGACTTGCCCGCCTTTCCCCACAGGCACATGGATTCCCCTCGAGTGCGGCGAGGCCCTCGCCCGCCGAAACAATATTTACGACCGGTTACGGCCAATCTTCGAGTTTACGCCGGGGAATGAAAGCCCGCCACCCGCGCCGAGACATGCGAGCAAGCCGAAAGCCCCCAAGGCCCGGCCCGCCGTTCCGAAATGGTCCAAGGCGCAAGAAAAGAAAGCCAGCCTGGCGCAAGCCGCCGTGTTCGCACAGAGTCAACACCAGCCGGTCGCTGTACAGGAAGAGTTCGAGAACGGGGACGCCCAATTGCACGAGGACGATATCCCCGATAATCTCACAGTAGCGTCGGCATCGTACATGGCTGAAGATGACCGCTACGACATGTCGCACTTCTCAACCGGTCACAGGAAACGGAAGCGGGAGGAGATGTTGCAGGATATGACAGAGCAACAACATGCCATGTATGGGGATGAGCTGTTGGACTACTTTCTGCTTTCCAGGAACGAGCAGCCCGCTTTCCGCCCGGATCCTCCTACCAACTTCCAACCAGACCGGCCGATCGATACGGAACGGCACACCGCGCTGCATTGGGCCTCTGCCATGGGCGACGTGGAGATCATCAGGCAACTCAAGCGGTTTGGTGCAAATCTGGCATCCCAGAATGTACGCGGCGAGACCCCGTTCATGCGGTCCGTCAACTTCACCAACTGTTATGAAAAACAGACTTTCCCCATGGTCATGAAGGAGCTGTTCAGCACAGTGGATGCGCGGGATGCCTCCGGGTGCACTGTCATCCACCATGCCGCCGTCATGAAGAGTGGCCGGGTAACCAGCCACTCATGCTCGCGCTACTACCTGGACAACATTCTCAACAAGCTCCAGGAGTCGCGCCCGGCGGAAGAGATGCACCGGGTGCTTGATGCCCAGGACAACGAGGGCAACACTGCCGTGCACTTGGCCGCGATGCGAGACGCTCGCAAGTGTATTCGCGCGCTCCTTGGCCGCGGGGCCGCAACCGACATCCCGAACCACCAAGGTGTCAGAGCCGGGGATTTGATTAAGGAGCTCAATGCCTCCAAGAGCAGGGCCACCCCTGCTGGTCCTCCGCGCTCGTCCAGTCCTTTCGCTCCCGACTCGCGGCGGCACACAAACTTCCGCGACGCCGTCGCCGAGTCGGAGGGGAGGCTCCAGGCCAGCTTCCGCAGCGAGGCGGCCAACACAGTCCAGGCGCGCATCACCCCGCTCGTCCTCCAGAAATTCCAGGACCTCGCCCAGAGCTACGACAGCGAACTCAGCGAGAAGGAGGAAGCAGAAAAAGAGGCGCGGCGGATCCTCTTCAACACCCAAGCAGAGCTCACCAACCTGCGTGCGTCCCTCGCCGACCTTGAGTCGCGCGTCGAAGCCGACGAGGCGGCTGCCAAGGTTGAGGCCGAAGCCACCGCGGCCGCCAAGAAGGTGCTCGCCTTCCTAACGCACCAGAACCGCATTGCCGTGCGGGAGGCCGCCAAGAAGGAACTTGCCGCGACAGTCAACGGCGACAACGGCAAGGACAGCAACGGCAGCCAACAAGACGACAACGACGAACGCCTGTGCCTCGCTACGGAACTGCGGTCCATCCTAGGCGCCCAGCGCCGCGCCGAGGCGGACTATGTCGAGGCCCGCGGCATGCTCGGCACGGGCGAGAAGATCGACAAGTACCGGCACCTGCTCAAGAGCTGTCTGCCGCCCGAGGACCAGGAGATGCTGGATGAGAATCTCGAGGACATGATCAAGATGATGCAGGACGAATTGGATGCGATGGGGGACGGGGACGACACTGACCATGAGCAGATGGGGAGGGCGGGTTTGCCGATGGCCATGGCCATGGCCATGGAGATTTCACCGGTCTAGGGTCGCCGGTTCTGAGCGTTGGTAGGAACGGGTTGGTGTCATGATTTGATGTGCCAAGGTTGTCTTTGGACTTTGGCAGGAGAGAACCCCCGAGTATCCGCCCCAAGACTCTGCGGAGACCTTGTTGTACCTTGGCCATTGTTGGCAAGACAAATACTGGGCTCGGCGGATGGATGTTCTGGGGTGGTTTCGTACCCCGGCATGGAACCTTATGGGTGGTCTTATGAAGACCTGCCTGGTTGACGGGATGGACAAAAATTGGCGGCTCATGTCATGGCCGCCTGGGCTTCTGTTATCGGTCTCTTATTTACTACTGGTTTCCCACTTCAGCGAGGGACTTGCGTACTGGAGTTTGGCGTTCACCTTGTATCCGCATGGGATGTGGGATTTGGGCACAGGTCCTTTTGTTGTCTACCCAGCATGATATCGACTGTAGTCAATTTACAGCTGCGGAGAGCGTGTTCTTCACAAGGTGTACGCAATGGACTGTGATACGGTATCTTCCACCTTCAAGCTCTTGTGTCCAAGGTTTTGTCAACTGTCGCCGCCTCCATACGGCCGCATCTCTGATGCAGCAACTTGATCAGCCAGGCTTTGCTTCAGTCGTGCGTTCCTGGACCGGTGGCGAGCGCCATCCCGTCGGATCCCGTCCGGCTCACCCCATTCGCCGCTCACATATCTGACGACAAGCTTGGTTTGCATCACGATTTGACATTGTGATCCAGTCATCCCGTGTCCGTGACTAATACCCAGAGCACGTGGAGATGTTCGAGAGCGACAGCTGACTTAGACTGGCTGGCCAGCCATGTAGTATCTCTCGCTAGATCCCTTCCCCGCCGTTCGTGGGAGGGGCTGGAAGGAGGGGGGTGGGAGTAGGAGGTGAAGCCATGCATCATTTGAGCAGTCACTCGAACATCCAAAGGACAGTCTGTCTCCGCCACCAATATCCCACCTCTGGGACCACGAGCGAGCCATCAGAGACACCCATCGCCACACCGTAAGCCGAACCATCCACGGATTGGCGGTGCCAAGAGGGTTACCCCCTTGGCCCAGCCCATTCTCCGTTGTCCGTTCACCTCTCACAGAGCGGGAACCAAATTTGTCGCAACTTTCCCAGGCCAGGCAGTCGCCGCGCAACCTCGGCGTCCACTCGGAGGCCGTCTGGGCCAATCCTCTGCTTTCTTCACGCAACGATCCACCCGGCAGTCCACCAAGGTCCACGATCTTTGGCGGTTTGGTGCCCGGAATCCTGTGGCTAGCTGAAAGACTGTCTCGGTTGGCTGGACCGACAGAAACCCGACGAGGATTCATGAGTTTCGGCCCGAGGGTGGGACCCAAGCGCGCAACCTGTAGCAGGTCCTGTAGGCAGTTTAGCCAGATCGACAAAGTGGAGTTGAAGGCAAGATAACCGGTGAACCTGGACTTGTGACAAAGCACCGGCTAAGCCCCGCGCAACGCGTCGGCCGCGCGTTCGAGGAGGAGTGACACGGGAAAATGATTGCGGTTCATCGACCCCGTCATTCCATACTAGGCAATGCCGTCCAATGGTGAGCCCAGGGCCGTGAAACTCCACCGGGAGTCAGCAAGACCAGCAGGATGTCCAGTTCGCGGCAACCCTGTCGATGGTCCGCGGCTCCAGACACGCCGTAACCCGGCCATCCACAACATTGCTGCGGTAAGGATAAATTGACATGTGGCGCGGTATTGGCGGTTTGTGTTGTGGCGACCGATGGCAGCGACGAAGCGAAGGCGCCAGTTCTTTTGCGGCGGGCGAACAAATAGATAGAGCCGGGAATCCTTGCCCCACTATCTCCAGAATGCGTCGTGAGCTGGCAGCTGGAGGGGGGAGCGGTGGTACCAAGAGAAAGAAAACACGCAAAGTTTTCTCGAGATGGAGTTGTCAAGTGGCAAGTGTCCAAGTTTGTTCGCCGCTGTATGTATTTAGTGCGTGGCCTGGGACATGGGAGCTGAGTGTTTGCGGGGCCAGCCAACCAGCACCGAGAAACCGGAATCGCCCCAATAGCGGTCTCCGTTCCCAGCGGCAGAGGGTGGAAATGCCAAAACAGGAGCATTTGAAGTCCAACAAGGAAACCGGGAAAGTAGCGGTCAAGTCGGCGGTCAAGTCGAGAGTCCGAGGAATCGGCGTCTATCTAGCCCAGAGTCGCATCTTGACGTCCATCTCGACCTTGCACAAGCGGACCAAATGCGGAGTTTCTCGGAGCGATGACGGCCGCTGACATTTCGTACGGAATCCCAGGATCGGATCCAGTATGGTTATTGACTCAATTAGAATTGCTTCTAAAACAAGCAGGCACTGGGGGTTTAGTAGAACCGTCTCGCCTGCTCAGCAACAGTCAAGGTTGCTCCGGCCGATGGGCAAAACAATGGGCCTTCAACAAACACGCAGGGCTTGTGGATCATCGACCAGGGTCCTGGGTCGTAGGGCTGAGGAATGGCAGCGGGGCGGGGCTTCCTTCAGGAAGATGTCTTTGTCGATCGGGCCCGTCAGCACATGTTACTTCGGGCCTGTAATGTGATGCTGGTAACCGGATGGCGGGGGTTTGTCAACGACATGTAAGCGCCACGCTCAGCGTGGTGCTTCGGGGGTCGGCTTACAGGGCGCGCCCCAGAGATCGTAGATATCTATACGACGTATTAGAAATGGGTCGGATCACGGAGCCAAACAGTCGTATTTCCCACAGCTGAAGGAAACGCAAGCAGAAGACCAGTCAAAATTGAAGTAAGAGGGTATGCTAAGGTAAAAGAGGGGAGACTTCCCACTTCTGGGCTAAATACTACTCTCGGCCCTCTATCAGGCTTGGCGACCGGGATAAGGAGTCTACCTGCTAGAACAGGTCCCCCCCCCCTTGTTAGCCGCCCCTGGCTAAGAGCCTTTAACCGAAAACGTAGTAACTGAGGCCGTCCGACAGTCAGTCGGGTTCCTCTACTGGCTCTCTAGTGGTATCCCCCCACGTCTTCCTATCCTACCTCTCGCCTTGACTATATATATATAAAACTCAGTGTCAGTTAGCAAAGCATCTCTACCTGTCTTCTCTCGTTCTTACAGGCCCTCCTCTTCCTCCTCCTTTCTTCTAAATAAAGAGACTAACTGCCTATTATCCTTCTTCTATCTCTTCGAAGGGCGTTACTTATCTTTCTCCTCTCTGTCGTCGTCCGAGAGGGGCTAGATAACTATCCCGAAGTCTAACTCCCGATAGTTCCCTATTTGCTATGATAGGAGCGCCGAAATCTCCTCTACAGTCCTCTTATCTTCTACGAAGAGATGTCTGAAGATTCGAGGGAGTACCAAGGGGTACTTAGCCTCCAAATACTTCCTTAGCAGTAATTAAGCGTAATCTAGGTAGATGCCTATAGCTTAGTTAATAAAGTAAACGTCTTTCTTAGCCTTAGGGTCGTCTCCTCCCTACTACTTCATCTCTCTTGTAAAGGTATCCGTAGATAGTGTACCTTTTCCTAATGCTCCCTTCTACTTGTCTTTAGGGGCCTCCTTGTCGACGGGGGCTGTTAGTATACTGTGGAACAGGTAGAGAGGGATAATGTATAGAAGGTATTCTCTTAACCTAGCGAGGGAGGCGGTCTTTATATCTTTATTAGTTGTAGGATCTAATTCGGTAAGCCAGCGAGTAGCAAGGTCTTGAAGGTCCCTCTAGTACTAGGGGACTTTGTCGAAGCTTTTTATTTCCCCTAAGAACTCCTCCTATAGGAGTTTCCCGTTCTTGTCAGGGGATCCCGTTTTAGCTGCCTAGAAGCCCTTAGGAACGAAGTCTCTATCTCTAATTCCAGGGAATAACAGTAGACCGGTGACTGGGGAAATGGAGGTATCTGTCAAGCTGTGATCGTTCTTAATTCCCTACTTTAGTCGGGACTCCTGCTGGTGGAAGAGCTAGGTTGTTATTACCGTTCCTATAAGTTAGGCACTCCCTATCTGGGCTATCCCCGCGGGGAGGGGAGCTCCCGTCTGGGTAAAGGAAGGGGGGGCAATTTAGAAGTGTCTAGTTACCTTTACCTTCGGGGTTATGTCCGTTAAGTCCTCTGGCTTCTTAGACTATCTCTCTAATACGTCTGTCTGTCCCTAGGAAGATAGGCTAATAGAGCTTGCCTTTTCTATAAGGGTTACCTAGGGAGGAGGGCCTAAGACCTAGAAAGGCTTGGTTGTTATCTTCTCCTGGAAGTTATCCTAGGCTGCCTTTTCCTCTAGTGTTATAGGTTTGAGTCCTCTTATCTCTCTAGGGCCGAGGATCGGGGTCTTCTAAGTCTTATCCTTGTAAAGTCGCTTCGCGAGTATATAATAGACGGAGGAGGTTATCTGAGGATCTCCGGACGGGAGGTCGGGCGTGGACTTAGGTTCTCTGCCAATCTTTATAGCTATAAGGGTTAGGGTAGGGACCTAAGCCTAAGGTATCTAGAGGGTTCTCCGATAAGCCTTCTTGTCGGGGCCCTCTATACCTGAATATAATAAATGCTACAACTTAATATACCTTTGCTATAGGGGGTTATAGACAAAATAGAGACTACGCCAGTCCGGCTAGTTTATGGTTACTAGTAGCTAGTTAGTTCGGGGCGTATATCCTAGTCAAGGTAAGGATACGGCGAGGTTAGGGAGAGTAGACCCTTTATATAAGGAGGGAAGCACTATAGTAAGAGGAGTTCTTGCTAACTCCCTTAGTAGGTAGACTAAGCTCTCTAGGACAGGGTCTAGTTCCTAGGGGACGTCGGGCCCGAACTACGCCTTACGTAGTATATTATAAGTGAACTAGAACAGGTAGGTGTAGAACGTAAGGCTATGGATCTGATGGTATGTCTTATACTAGTAAGCTACCTTTAACTAGTCGCCTAATGCGACTTTGGGGATAGAGTTAGCAGAGATCGGTCTACCTTCCTCTTCCTTACGTTTAGAAAACTAGATCTACTGCTTAATCTTTAGTAGGGCTACCTAATAGTAGAGCAGGTTATGTAGGTTGGCCGCTATCTATTTCTCTAGAAGGTTAGTTACCTTACGGGGGATATCCTTTAGGGAGACTAAGAAGGCAGGTATAGCGAAGCGACTAGCTAGTGTTCCTAAAGCGAAAGGGGAGGGGCCGTCCCTATACTATATACCCTCTAGAATCGTTAGATAGTTAGGGAGGGAAACCGGCATTCCCTATATAACTTGTTCGGCGATTTTCTAAGCGTTATTTTTGTTAACCGGCTCTCTGTCCTCGGGGTCCTTAAGGAGGTATGTCTTAATAGATTAAGGGCGACTAGCTTCTAACATCCGAACGTCTAGGTTAACTTGGGGGGTGAACTTCCCTCCCTCTACGACTACAAGTTTAGTAGCGGTATACGCTCCGCCTAGAACTGATAAGGTTGCGGCGCTCTTAATGGCTCTCTTAAGCATAATGCCTTTAGTTAATTCGTTCCTCTTCAAGAAGACCGGAGAAAACACGGTCGGGCTAATACCTACGTAGATCGCGTTTCCCTTAGCGATTGTCTCCTTTAGCTTGCTCTTCAACCTATACGTATAGTAATATCCGCCCTAGTAGTTAAGGTTGACCTTGACTATCTAAGATAATAGGGTAAATTCGATCTCTGGGTCGAAGTGCTTGGGCTGGTGATGGCGCTTTTTCTAATAGGAGTCGGTCTTCTTGGGAGTGATTGGAGGAGGCGCGGGTTTGCGAGGGGTCGACTTGGTCGACTTTCGGCCTTGAGTATATATCGGAGGTATATTAACTAATGTTAGGGGTGAAGAAAGGGCTAGATTAATCTATACGGGAGGCGAGAAAGTGGTTGAAGTAGTTAGGTAGTTGGCGATTTGGTAGAAGAGAGGGGTGGGAGAGTTGGGTGGGTAAGAGAGGAAAATAAAGTTGACTGACCTGTGGATAAGAAATGCTACCTCTAGAGAGAATTTCGTTCGCCTACTTCTATAATAAAGGAAAACAAATCTATATTTCTCGCTTACTTCTTAATCTATACTGAAATCCCACTAAAAACCGCCTTTAAATAGAAACTTGCAAGAAATCAATCCTCTCCTCTCTTTTAAAGCTCTATATCCTACCGAAACTACTGTAATTTCCTACCTCTTAAGCAATATCTTCTAAACTCTATTAGACAAACGATGTAATTCTATATACAACCGTAATAAGATAAGGGAACAACCTTTACGTCCTCTTACAACTCTGTCTTAACCTCTATGTCTCTCCTCCGCTCTCTCTCTCTCCCCTTTCTATCTCTCCTTGCCTTTCTATCTCTCCCTAGCGCGTGTTTTAGAGGGAGGACCAAGTCTCCGTATGTCCTTAAGTAGCCTATGCGAGGCTGGAAGGGCTTGAGCTGATTCTTATGCCTGTTAAGAGGAATAGGGGTGCTGTTAAGCTAGGATAGTTGGAAACTAGTACGGCTAACTCTCTTGTTAATAAAATAAGGGCCTGTCTACTTGGGCTTAAGCTTGGGGGGGCGACCTTTAGTGGCTATTATGACTAGCTAGCTAGATTTGAAGGGGGCTGCTCTTAGTTTATGTCTAGCACGTCTAGCTTCTATTTCTACTGTATTAGTATAACGTACTAACGAGGCGATAGTCTGAGTGCGGGCTATATGTCGAACGACTGCGTCTCTAAGAGCTTTATTATCAAGGGGGGAGAAGTTAGGGGATAATAACCGGTTTCGTAGCGCCACTCGATCCAGTCCTCTGTACGTGGACGACAGGCCTTTTAGAGGTCTATATCTATGAAGGATCTTAAATGGGGAGTACCCTAGAGAGCGGATATAGCGGCTGTTGAGGGTAGGGAGGGCGGTTAGGACAGAGAGGTCCTAGTCCAATAGATCGGACAGTGACTTTGCTAAGACTATCTGGAGGATGCGGTTTATCGTTTTAACCTTGCCGACTAATGAGTGTGACCTGGCGGGAGCAGGTATAACGAGGATGTCTCTCTTACTAGTAGCGTTCGAGAACTTGGCCGAGATAAAGGTAGATCCTGGATCCAGGTAGAACGCTATGGGCTTGGTCCCGGATCTTGCGATCTACTCGTTAACGACCGGGGTGACTGCTACTGCGGTAGTGGATTTTGTCGGGAAGGCCTATATATACCGGGAGAAGTAATTAACTAGAACGAGGAGGAAGAGATATCCGCGCGCCGTCTGTGGGAAAGGTCCTACAAAGTCTATACTAACTAACTGGAAGGGCTCTGAGATATTGATAGGGAGGCTAGGTACGTGAATCTTATCAGGTCCGTGAGAGGCGTACTTTAGACATCCTGCGATGTAGTCTACTACGTCTCGCGACAAGTTGGGCTACTACACTGTCTGGGTAAGTCTCCTCTAGGTAATAAAGGGCCCGAAATGGCCGAGCTTGTTATAAGCCTTCCTTAGGGTAGGGAGGATCTCTGAGGGTGTTAGGCAGACGACCTAACTGTCTCTTACTCTATGGAAGAGTTTCCTATCTTCTAGGCGGTAGGCTGCTGCTAGTGATTTCAGACGGCGTATCTCGTGTCTGTCCCTTTTGTCTAAGACCGATCCGTCAGTTAGATATCTAAAGATCTGGCCGTACTATTGGCATTAGAGGTATAGGGGAGGTTCGGGGGGGAGGTAAGCTAGATAGGGAGAAATTTATGACTGTAGGGAGATGATCATTCCTACTACGCCTATCCCTAGGAGTAGGTTGTTATTACTCCAGATCTATCTCGCCTAGTCTCCGCTTGTAAACTTAGCTCTTTGTGACGAGAGAGTAGTTCTGGAATAAGAGTTGCTTAGAAGCTAGGTTCTCTTGGGCTTGGACAGCGACTTCAGTAGCTCCTAGTAACCCCCGGCTCTATCTTTCTATACCTAAACGCCGGTAGAGTTAACTTCGCCGTGAGTCAGAAGTAGCTTAGCGTCGTTATAGTTGTCCGAGGGAAAGATGGTTCTTGAAAGGGCGTTGGTAATAACGTTCCTTTTCCTAGGGATATATTCGATTCGGATGTTCAACATCCTTAGGTCAGTTAGCTAACGTATATAGATACCTTCCGTATTCGATGTAGATAGGAACTACGAGAGTGGCTTATAATTAGTGTGTATAATAGAAGGCTTAGGTGCAAGGAAGAGGTGGGAGTGCCTTTGGTAGAACTCTATAATAGTAAGAAGTTCTCTCTTGTAGGTACTGTAGTTTCTTTGTAACTTGTTGAACAAGAAACTGTCATATAAGATCGGGACATTAATCTCTCTCTGCCTCTGAGTGATGACGTATCCTCCTGCGTATCCTGAGGTATTAGAATAGAGGTCGATAGGGAGATCGTACTGGTGGCTATGGACTTTAACGGTATCTGCGGCGAGTTGTCTTATTAGGGTAAAGGAAAGTGATTCTGAGGGTCCTTATCTCTAGGGAACGTCTCCAGTTAGCCGAGTTAATGGCCTCGATATCTCTGATAGATTGGGGATCTATCTGCGATATGGTCCTAATGCGCTAAGGAAGGAACGAACTCCCGTCTGGTCCTGTAGGATGGGCTAGTTCCGGAGCCTCTCTGCTTTCTTAGGCTTGACTGCGAGCTCTCTATAGATCCTGTGCACGACTCCTACTGCTAGTACCTCTAGGTGACCTATCTTGACCTTCTTGAAGTTGAGCTTGAGTATAGCCTAGTTAAGACGGGGGAGAAGGTGATCGCGGATGAAGGGCTACTGGGTTTGGAAGTCGGAATGTATAGCGAAGAGGTTATCTATATAGTAGGTAAGGGAGTGGTGTAATTGGAGTGTGTTGCACCTGGAAGCCGCAAGGCTGTCGGTTCGAATCCGGCCTCCCTCACCCTCTTTTCGGTTTTTCAGGATT
>MU853401.1:3057479-3128697 GCA_033297235.1 Trichocladium antarcticum
AAAGGGGGCAGGTGGGGTTGGAGAAGGCTAGGGCATCACGTAGTATGAAGGAAACAGAAGCAGGGAGATCAAATCGAAGAGTGGAGGTTTTCATCCGGCCTAGCGAGGGTACGGTTTCCTGTACTAAACAAACCAGTAGAAGGACCGGCGCGCCGTAAGGCATATCGGTGTACGAATAAATAAATAATATATAGTAGGTAAGTGGTGCAAGCTTCTTATCGCTGATAGGAGCAAGGAATGAGCGCTTAGGGGAGGGCTGGGGGATTAGTCCTAGGGCAATTCTTATTAGTTCGTTGAACGAGAAGGAGGCGGTTATAGACCCTTGTGATATTCTTGTAGGCTGGAGCTGTGGGAAGCCTGGTGCCTCGAAAGCGAACAGATGACGGTAGGGTGGGTAGATGCTGACTGTCCAGTACGCGTGCTTCAAGTCGAACGTGGAATAGTATCCGATTGAGGGGTGTGATATATGCGTATGGACATCCTTCAGGTATATGATGTTAGTACCTGGGAGGTTCTCTTCTACATTGCTATAGTTGAGCGTTAATCGAGGCTCGTCCTACTCCTAAGTGTCCTTAGACTTATCTACAAGGTTCGGCTCGGCCGACTATTCCGACAGTTCACCGTTAGCTACGGTGGTAGACTCGAACATACTACCGTCTATTCCCTCCTGGATCAGGCGGTTTATCCAGTATTGTTTGCTAGGGGGCTAGTGTTTACGCCTCGAACGGTTCTAGGGCTTAAGGCCTTGTTTAAGTTTGGCTCGGTATACTAGAAGGTCAGTAGGGGGGATATCTTTGATCGACTTGGCGTTAAGATCTCGCTAGGTATAGCAGACCCTAATGACTTCATCCCTCAGGTCTTCAGGTACTAGGGATCCCAACTGAATCCCGGATTGGGCGAACCATTCCTTAACGAGCTTACCGCTGTCATCTAAGGTAGGCCGTCGGACTACTCTTCTGTTAGTAGGGAAGGACTTTCGAGGGAGGGGTGCGTGTTCTTCGTATGTTTCTGGGAAGCAATCTTGTAGGGCCTGATAGTACAAGGAACCACTTAGAGAGAGAGCCTGGCGGAACTCGCTAGTCCCAGACGTCTTGTTGTTCAGGTAGGGGGTAGATGTATAAGCTAAGGCCCAACTGTCAGGGAGTACTAACATTAGCCCTACGAGAGGGTCTCTCGTTATAGTTAGGTGAAAGGAATCGACTGAACGAGGAGCATGTAGTTTTCTGACTTGCTAGGGTCGATGCTGAGGGTCTAGTTTCCTAAGGCTGAACTGGCGGATTGGGCGTCTGTAGAATCTTTGTCCCCTAAATTACTAGAGCTCTCGTTAGAGGAGCTGTACTCTGCTTCGTTTAACACGAGACTGTCTGTTAGCCTCTGTAGCTTAAGGGGACTGCCGTCTAGGCCGAGGACGATCTTGTAGGTAAGTATAGGGGTGAGCAGGGGACCTTGGAGCTTTATAACTTACTCTCCTCTTTCGGCGTCGCTAATACGGAGGGTGCTCCTACGGATGTTAATAAGCGCCTTTATATCCTAGAGCTAAGGGAGCCCTAGCAATAGCTTGATATCCTCCTTCTTTACTAAGAAGGGTTGAACAATAGCCTAAATGTCTCGCTTAATCCCCTTGCAATTGACTTTGAGGATAACGAACTCTGTTAGCTCTAAATGTCTGCTGTCGGACGTGGAGAGGAAGAGGTCTCCGAAGCCAATTTCAGCCAGAGGGTGTGTCCGGATGCCTAGAGATGACACCATCTGTCGGGATATAACGTTTGTCTCGGAGCCTTAGTCTGCCTAAGCCTAACGTTCTAGAATAACTTTGATCTACTTCTCCTTTTGTTTGTATATGACAGTGACTGTTATTCTAAATGCCTTTATCTAAGAGTAGTTGTTATAGATGAACTAAGTGAGAGAGCTGGAACTAGAATGTACTGTCTGCGAGGGATTGTCTCGAGGAACTTGGGTAGTGAGATGTTTGACGATCTTAGCCCTGTCTGGGCTGACTTGCATTAAGTCTAGGAATGAGATCCTATATCGCAAATGCTTTAGAAAGTGGTTCTAGTTGAAGGGGCCTTCTCCTAGACGGCCAAAGATCTGCTTCAGGCCAGGCTGTCTGATGCGTTTCGGCTTGTCTGAGGTGGGCTTGGTCAGCTATACTACTTTAACCTTTAGTAGGTCTTGGATCCTTCGAGTTAGCTAGGGGGTCTAAGGGGGTCGAGAAGGGCCTGCCTTAGGAGAAGGAGGGTAGTTGTTGTTAGGGACGTCCTTGACTATAGGCCGGGGGGGATAAGGAGGGGCATCCCTACGATCAATGTCTATAGGGCTACAACCTCTCACTTTTGCAGGAGCGATGTTCTAGGGGGGCTTCTTATAGGGGAGTTCCTTAGCTCCGCTGTCCGATCTTAGCAGTGAGTTGACGGGGATTTGAGTGTCGCCTCTTAAACGCCGGGCTTTTTTTCTAGACACCTCTCCTACCAAGGAGATGATCTTGGCTATAACTTCATTAGGGTCGTCTTCCTCCAAGTCTGTCATATAGTAGGGTAGAAGGTGTAAGGGCCGGAGGTAGAGCTAAAGGCTATAAGATTCTGCCAATCTTGGAGAGCCTAAGCTCCTGGGCTGCTTTCCCTTGCTATCCTCGTTAAGGGCGAAGCGTATATAGTCTCTCTCCGAGTAATCTTAGTGTATCTGTTCTTCTTGGTCTATACGGTCTTATATATCTATCTGGACCTTAAGATTGTAGTTGTCCTGGAAAGGGTAATGCTAAGGCATCTTGTCTATTATTGCTTAGGCAGTCTTAGAAACGACTTCGCCTTCGTAGTTAGTAGGATCAGGGTCTCGAACTACTATAGCAGTCGACTAAGCGGGATCTCCTCCTAAGGATACCTACTAAGCTGCAACAGTCCTTGCCTAGACTTGTAAGGGAGGGTAGATAGAGTTGCGTAAGTAATACCTCTCCTACTTAGTAAGGCGCAGGTTTTTGCATTCGAGAGATAGATGACCGAGCTGACTATATCCCTAGCACATCCTTTCCTTCGAGCCTAAGATCATAGAGCCGTTAATATAGGGGTTCCTTAACTAAGAGCGAGGTAGGAGGGGGCGATTCTTGTTATATCTGAAGAACGTATCGACAAATCCCTCTTAACCTGGGCCGGGTCTCCGAGCTTTATTAGAAGGGCGAGTGTTCTAAGTAGTCGAAGGTATAGGTCTTCCTTAAGCCTGACTGTAGGGTGCCGACTGAGTAGGAGGCGGTGGAGCTTAGAATGGGGGGGAGGTAACTAGGGGCTAGTAAGGTGTCTCGCTTTAGTAGGCGAACTAATTGCCGGAGTATCCTATTATAGGCGTAGCGAGTAAGGACTATAAAGAGGGAGGGTTAAAGGACTAAACCTGACTCACGGACTGTAAGGGGTTTACACTTTGGTAAGTAGTTGGCGCTATACCGGTGCCAGCGATATGAGGAGTAGGGATAGACTAGCTAAAAGCCAACTAGTTATTAAGAGGCTGAAGCCCTAGGTACTAGGGTCCGGTCGGGGAGTACCCTAGGAAGTACTAAGCGAGGACAGTCTCTATAGGCTGACCGGTTCGCTAGGTTAGCAGTTGCTCCATTATACTAGCCTTCACTCTCTTATAGGTTTTATCCTAAACTATCGCCTTCTGTTCAAGGACTTGCTAACTAGTTTTCACTATCTTATACGCTTGCTAGAGGCCTTAGCAGTTTAGAGCGCCTTTGTCGATAGCCTCCTGGCGAAGTTTAGGTCTCTCAAGGCTATATACGAACTTCTCTACGGTCGTGCAAACTATAGTAGTTTCTAAAGGGGAGAGAGGGTATATTATAGCTTGGTTCTAGTCCCTAGGGAGATCACGACATCCCGCCTAGATCATAACTGTGTGTACTCGGGTAAAGTAGGCAGTCAAAGGCTCTCTATCTCCCTGACGGAGATCTCTCAGCTCGGTATAGGGCGCTATAGCGCCTTCATCCCTTATACGGGCTGGGAATCTCTAGTGCAAGTAAGCCTCTACGGCGCGAAGGTCCTCTATAGTAGCTAACAGTGTCTTAGCCCTATCAAGAGAGCTCCTTAGGTTAAAGGAGCTATCTATATAGATAGTAGCGTCTCCCTTGCAGAGTATATTAACCGCTCTCAAAACTTGGTTATATAAGCTAGTCTGCGTAACTGTCTGGCCTAAGGAGGATTTTTGGAATTCCTAGTAAAGTCTTCCTAGCTATCTATCAGCTAAGGCGGTGCCATCGAACCGGCTATACATCCGGAAGTCCAGTATCACTAGCTGGGGGGGAGGAACCTTGCGGGCCTGGGGGCAGTCCTGGAAGTTCGAGCCGCGTCTATTTTAAGAGTATGGGTGATCCTGGGGGAGGGGGGAATGCTGTGCCTAGAGGGGGTGCATCTATGGTCCTAGGGAAGGGCCGAATTCCTGTGCCTTAGGAGGGGCTCTATGGTCCGGGGAGTCCCGTCTACCTTAGGGTATAGCTATTTCGAGGATCCGGGTCTAGGGCAAGGCGTAGTCACGGGGCAAAGGGAGAGGTCCTTGGAATAGTATCTCTAGCGAACTGCTATAGAAGGAATTAGTAGGCAAGTAGTAGTCTGGACTTAATGAATGGCAAGGAGGCTCCTAGCTTATAGAGTCCCAAGGAGGCTTAGGGGCGTTGACTAAAGGTAGAGATCTGACAGTCGATTAGCGAGTTTGGGATTTGAACGAGAAGGTAAATAAGAGCTATAGTCTCTCTAGAGAGGCCAGAAAATAAAAAAAACAACTTTGAACGCGTACTGATCTTAGGTACGTACTGATTTCGAATATGTACTAATCTCCTACTTTAACTCGAGGGACTAGATAAGCGTAGCCTAACGATAGCGAGGGGAACACTCGGTTCCCTCTAGCGTAGGCGTCGTTCCTTCAGGGCTAAAAAGAGGGGGTGACTTCCTGTTCCTATAATAGGCAAGTTAAACCACTATATAGAGTAAGTAGGGTAGAGGGCGGCTTCTTGTTCCCTATCGGGTAAGCCTAAAGACTAATATAAGGTAGGGGGGCTACTTCCTGAAGCTAAAGTAGTCCGAAGGCGGCTTCCTGTTCCCTATCGGGCAAGCCTAAAGACTGATGTAAGGTAGGGGGGCTACTTCCTGAAGCTGAAGTAGTCCGAAGGCGGCTTCCTGTTCCCTGTCGGGCAAGCCTAACAAAAGAAATCGCAATAGAGCTGGGGACTGAGTGGTCGTGATGGCGACAGAGAGATGGCGGTCGTTAACTAGTCTTACGAGGCCGTAGCGGTGGCTTTGGCAACTGGTTCCGCGGTACATCCACCAGAAATGGGTCGGATCACGGAGCCAAACAGTCGTATTTCCTACAGCTGAAGGAAACGCAAGCAGAAGACCAGTTAAAATTGAAGTAAGAGGGTATACTAAGGTAAAAGAGGGGAGACTTCCCACTTCTGGGCTAAATACCACTCTCGGCCCTCTATCAGGCTTGGCGACCGGGATAAGGAGTCCACCTGCCAGAACAGTATTCCATCTATCCATGATGACAGGAATGCGCCGTTGTGGAACATGTTCTGAAAGTGAAATGGCGTAGCTTATATGCACAGAGTGTTTCATTTTCAGGCCAGAACAACCCTTCACTGCTGACGCACCTGGGAGGAGGCCAGTGCAAACCACGAGGTCTCACCTCTGTCACCCCGGGCCCTGTCCCAAGCCCCGCCCTGCCCGCTGGTTGTTACTGCCCCGCCATAATATGTAACCCTGAAATCGAAGTCTTGGCGCCCGCCATTGATCGAGAAAGAAAGAACTGCCTATACAAGTGGTAGATGGAAGGCTCTGCGAAACTCAATTCCGAATCATGTGAGCAATTGGCTCTGGGAAGAACAGGTGGAATTGGACGAGGCCTTCTCCGCCGCGAAGAAGATACCTTCGACATAGTGAGCAACAGCTATCGTGATACTCCACAGCAGCCCACAACCCCTCCTGCTGGTTTGGGCTTGCCGTTTTTCCCGATGCCTTGCCAATAATCACTGGTCTGCAGTTTCCGAGTCCATCGGCTCCATCCTGTCCTCCCAGCAACTCGCAAACCTCGACGGTTCTTCCATGCCGCACTGAATCTTGCGCGGGCCGGCGATGCGCTTGTCAGCCCATCAAGGACATGGTCCACTAACTATTATCCGTATCTCGTCCGAGACATGCCACCCCCATTCCTTACACCCACCCGTGGTGACATGAGTCTTCTGCCGAGAGATTTCGGTTAACCTTATTAGTTGGCCAACGTCGTCTTGTCTTAGGCCTTACGGTCGGTCGGCATGACGACCCATCATAGAAATGGCGCAGCGCGTCGGACTTTTCCCGATTGGGTTGGCTGACTGTCGTCCATGGATCCATGGATCGTCCATGGATCGGCGAGGCACAACACACCCTCAACGCCAATAACCTTCCCTGCAATTCGCGGATCCGCCCATGGCATGTTCTATCCTCCATGTCTGTGGAAGGGGAGCTGAAGGACACACGACTAGGCCAAATTCGGCCTTCCAGCCAGGCACGGGTTCCTACACAGCTCGGACTGATACGACTGATGCTCTGTACGGCGCGAGATAAAACCGCTCCCTTCCTGAATCGCGCTCAACCAACAAAGCCGCTTTCACCAGCGAAACCTGCCGAGGATTCTCGGTCTGAGCCACCGAACCCACTACCCCTCCCCGGCTCCCGGGGATGCTGAGCCAAGATTTCCGGGTCGCCCGTTCAGCTCCCCTCCTCGCGGCTTTGATGGCGCATCTGACGGAGGTGGTCCCGCCATCTCTTTGTGCTCCACGGGCGGCCATTACCGGTGTTTCAGTGGCTACATATGTATGTAGCTGGGTGACGTGACAGGGAAGACCGACCCCCAACCCCCTGAAGCCGCTGAGACAGGGAAGGAGCTGAGGGTCACTGGGGTCTAACCCGGGTCCAGCAACGCCCCACTTGCCCGCCGCAGGTCCCAGTCAGCGAGGCTCCCAATGCGCGAAGAAGCTCAATGTGCGCTAACCACCAACCCCTGCAGAACCTCAGCGCAGTTGGCGGGAGCATTTTCTGACGACTCCTTGACCAGTGTCCCACCGACCACTCCGAGCTTCGATCAACTTGGGGGCCAAGACCAGCGTGTCCAAAGGACAATCAGGTGTGCTCCTCGCACCCCATGACTGCCCGGCGTGCCACAGCGGGCCGACCAGGATTGGTCATTCTCCTTCCAGAATCAACGTCTTCACAGAGCTGACCTCCAAGCTGAGGGCCCCAGACAGATTCCACTAGTGCCGATGGGAGCCACCGACCCAGCCAGCCCAGCCCTTCCTTGATCCGATCTCCGCCCGGCCCTGCAAGTTCGCCTCTACATACTTACCCCAGATCCGGCAGCATGGCGGTCTGTGTGGGTGCGCGACATGCGACATGGCGGCGGGAGACACCAACGGCCAGCGCGGCCCGGCGTATAAGTCTTCCAACGTGCCCGCTGCCCCTGACACATGTCATAATTCCAGCTCCCCCGTTTGGCAATCGGCAAACGTGACCCTCTCTTACATTTGCCAGCCCCCCCGAGTCATTCGTGCTACATGGGGTCATCAAACAAGTGAGCTCTCGCTTCCGTGTTACCTCACCCTGACCAGCGTGTAAGTTGCCTTCCTTTCTCGGTGCATCCTGTCTATTGGACACTGCGCGTCTCCCGTCTCTTTGCGAAGCTTCGAAGTTCATGCGTTGAGTCATTGGTTCATCAACGGCCGTGTCCTTCATGGCAGGCCTACCCCCTTGCAGCTTCGAACCTCCAAGGGCAGTGGTGTTGACCAGCTGTGTTTCAGGGTTTCTCAGCGTCAGCCATCTAACGGCCGCTAGGTCAGCCCAAGTCCCACCTTGTGACTTGGGTTCCTCCCCAGGAACCCCAGCTACTGAAAGCCAGCCCAAATTCCGTGCCACAATCCGACTTCCACCTACCTAGGCGCCTGAGTTTATAGCGCCGACCACCCACCAAGGACCGACGTGACAGCGGGGAGGGAAAAGAAGTAATCTTTATGTCCCCCAGCCGCAGCGCCCCAGATGCCCACCCTCAAGCACCCCCCGAACAACGGCGTCGCCGTAAAGGCACCAGGCCGGAGTCATAACTACTTAAAGCCTTTGGACACACATGTGCATTTTGCATTCGCCGCCATCACAGTATTGGTTGTAACCAGTTTGCTTATAATCCATTGGCGCCGGTCACGGAGTCGTCTATTCACCCGCCCCAGCGGCCTCCAAGCATTGGACATCAAACACGATCCAACCCACCATCCACTTGGGTATCTTGACGCATCCCCCTACGGCAAGCTGGATTTGGTCATACCACCTGTCTGGGCAAAAGGCCGGCTGCAGTTGAACCCCAGCTCGGGACCCGGACGGGGATGTCAACCACCACATGAAGTTCGCGCAACAAGGTTCCTCCCCGTCGGTCTTCTATCCGGCCAGCACAGGCATCTCTTTAAATTACCAACGATGGATGATGAGGATGATAAGCGTGGGGGAGGTCATCACTCCGGGTCAGCACCAACAACATCACGTGCTGTCAGCACTACGGACTCCAAAGAGTATCCCGGCCCCTCCCCCTTCAGTCCGAGCGCCATCATGATGACAAGGGGGATGAGGCATCCTTCGCCGCGCACATTATCCCGAGTCTCTCTTATAAACCGCCATAGCGGCAGCTCAGATGAGATTGAAGAGAGCCCGTCTCGAGGGTTGGGGGAAAGACCCATGGCAGGACACAGCGACAGGATTGGGGGCGTTGGACTTGATGAGCAAGCAGGACCCGCCAATGCCTTCTTCCATGACAAGCAAGTTTACGCGACATCGGCCCAGAAAGCCACCTTTACAAGCCTGGATTTCACGGTTCCGCGGCAGTTCTCACGTCCTCCTCCTCCGCCACCGCTGATACCGCCAACCCGGAGTGCAGCAGTGTTTCCATTTGAAGACCGCTGCCCGAGCTACGCAGTATCAATACATCCAGGGGTCGACAGAAATTTCATCCATCAACCCAACCCCGAGTACTCCGGGTGTTCCACATCCACAGACGTGCTCAGATCCACCCCCCCAAGCCCAACAGCTCTTCCCCGCCGGCGATCGTATGCCAAGAACGTCCCCATTGGGATCCCCATCCCCGCCACTACAACTTCCTTCGCATCGTCTCCAGAAACCGTGGCGTTGAGGGGCACGAGTGCCTTTTTCTACGCCAGCCACCCGCCCACATCGCCGCTTCACCCACCACCGCCGCCACCAGAGTACGTGTTTGTCGGTGGGCCGGGGGGGCCAGGGGTCTTCCTTCCGCCGCAAGAGATTGGCCTGCAGGGCGAAATCATATCGGTCATGGACGATGCGGGACAGGGTTGGAAACGCCACACGCGTGTATATGGCGGCGGCGCATGTCTTGCCTGTGTTGCTGCCCGGGAGCGAGGCGAGGGGCAAGGCGGGTTTTATGGGGATACGGTGCCCCTTGCGGATAGGCGGTAGTCGCTTTCCCTTTGGGGCAGCCGGTGCAGCGCGGTTCGATCTGGGTTGTGGGGGGGTTGCCGGTTGTTCTGCATGGCAGCCGACCAACGAACTCGCTAAGGCGCGCCAGTTACCACGAGACTGGGGGTGATGCTGCATTTCCCATAGGCCACCGTCGTGGCTTGTGGAGTCAGAGTGCGCCTGCTTTTGAGCAAGCGGGGGTATGATTGTGGTTGGGCCGCTGCAATCACTCGGCGACTTCGTCTAGGATGGGCAACGAATGTAGGGGACGATGGACTGTGGAAGGGAAGTCCCGGTTACGCCAGTCACGACTTTTCTTGCCTGTTATCTACCTGCTTTTCTTCATCATTTAATCTTTCATGTCACATCGGCTTTCTTCTTCTATTCCTGCACGCGGTTTCCAGTCTAACTCGCACAGTTCTAATTTGGAAGTAGGATGGCGCGTGCATGTGCAACCTTCTTGTCGACAGACCAGGGATCCGTGATGACATTCACTCGTATATGTTGAGTAGGGATTTCGTCTAGGATATCATCTCTGGGAGAAAGGGCCTCAATATCATGCGAGCAAACGACGTAAGATCAAATCTGGTATTGGGTGGTTCGCTCTTGGTGCCTAGGGAAATATAACGCAATAGACCTGTGCTTCAGATGAGAAGTAGTGCCTTACTTAAGTACGTTAAACAGAAACAGGAACTTGCAAGCCGACCAGGGCCTTGCCGCTCGGAAACTTTCCTGCTCCTTCCCTCCCTTGGTTCTAGTTCCTCTTTGGCACTATATGTCAAACCCTCCGGTACTCTGTACGCCTCAGTTCCTGCAGGTAATGCGGGAATCACAGGGTCTTGCATGATGTAGAATCTCTGTGATATGTCTCTGCTCTTTCTGCAGTTTACCATATCACCGCTGTATTACTTCCCATGCTCCAACGAGCTCAACACGGCAATGATTGCGCAGATAACTGGTTTTACCTCCGCGGAACTCGTCCTGGAGCGTAATGTTGGCCTGTCTTAGGCTTGTGCAAACTTGGATACAGGCAATTCCTGTGTCCGTTGGCAGACCTGGAGGACCTAGAAGGGGTGCTGTATTTCTTATCCGATACATTTGACCGGCATGTTGGCAAGACACCGATCTGGAATCAGATCGTGAGTCTTCCTGTCTATTTTGGTATAAGATCGCAGAGACAGCGTTCAGGCTATTGTACTTGACGGAAAGCCGCTGAAGTGATTCCATGTTGGTGCGTGTCACAGACTACGATGTGCCCTGATATCTCGAGAACATATTTTAGGCACGCTCAATGCCATACAGTACACAGGATTACAGACATCAGTGTTAATCCTCTCTGTGCTTAGTATGATCAAAGTTACCTCTTAATTTGAGTTTGATGTTCTTGTCCAGTGCGCTTACTTGAGCAATGCACGGCGTGGGTTCAGCTTTGCTTCCACACCATGGATGGTGATACGCATATACAACCCAGATAGACCAGACCTTGTCTCCACACGCAGTATGCCGAGCCCGCCGAGCCCGTGGGTCTACCTCGTCGGGTTGGGAATCTAGACTTGCCGGACCGGTCACCTGTATGCATACACAGCCCCTTTACCTGACTCGTCAAAGGAGTTTCGGGGCAGCAGTTTGGACGAGGAGTCGTACCTGTCGATCAATTGTTCGAAACTAAATTAGGGACACCGTCCTATGCTCGGCTCAAGGTAGGGACAGTTGTTACGTGTGCTCGGGTGGAGAGGTGAGGTTGAAGACGACCGGTTTGCTCCGCCAGGGTGGCGGGAACTGACTCAGACAGGTATTATGTATGTCTCACGAAGTGATTTTCCTCGGCATTGTAGGCTGTTGATACATACATCTAGCACAGCTTGAAGTTCGGCGGGGTTCCCTTCGCTCAGCGAGGGGTGAGCAGGGTCAGGGCATGCGGGACGTCGGTCTGTATATACAGTCCGCGTACGTCTGGAGAGCTTGTTGAGTGTGGCCGACACGGCGACAATCGGTTGTTGGTTTCGAGGTTTCCATCATGTTACCTTGTTTCAAAACACAATTGATGTCTCACGAGCTCGATAACATGCGTCCTGTCCACATTATCCGTAGCTGGCACATATATAACGCAATGCCACACCGCATCTCTAAATAAAGCTGGTTGCATGAGGTGATGGGCCAATCAATGGGGCCCACCATCCCACATTATCCAAGGGGAGCCGTCCGAAGTTCGGACTCCGAACTTCTTGGAGGCCCAAAGGCGCGGTATGGCTTCAAGGCAATGGCCCAGCAGCGAGATATGGACGGAGCGGCGCAGCAAATTTAGGAAAAAGGCAGGCTGACAGGGAAAACACCTGATGCAGGGTCCGCAACAGCGTCGATTACCTGACTTTTGATGCGATGACTGTTCCGCCTGTTGGTTGGCAACTTTTATTTCCGGTTCACACACATCGAAGCCAAACCCGACGTTAATGTGTCGGGGCGGGATGAATGGATCATTGGGGCTAACAAGAATCCTGGCTCAGGAGTTGAAGATCTGCCTGGGGTTAAGCGCCATCGCGTGCAGCGTGGCTTGCAGACAGGCGCTTTCCCACCCTATCTTTTGCAGGGGGCTGGGCAGGCGAAAGTGATTGATGCACGAGGGTTGCAGGGTCTGCAGCTGGTGTTGTTTCACCAGAGCCCGTTATGCACCAAACGAGGGGTTCATGGTACATGTACATAACCTTGGAATTGAAACGGATGAAGATAGAATGCAACAGCCTGACAACTTGACATCTTGATCAGATAGCTTGCTTTGTCTGTTACCGTGATGGCTTCCCGAGATATACATACCGTAACATTTCCCGAAAACGCGCCCTGCGTCCTGTGCGAGCCTCGACTGCCCGACTGTCGGTGGAGAATGACGTCTGTTCCCTGGATTTTCTCCTCGGGGGTCAGAGGAAGGGTTGGGTTGTTAGATGGTAAATCCTGAATCATGGGCTGTTCATGCGAGTTGCAGCCATGATACTAATTACCTCGTGAGCCTGTGAAATAATCAGAGGTGTAGATAGTGGCTCAGCTGCTGAGCTCAAGAGGAGGGTGCAACTCAACTGCGTTTGCCTTGAAAGGCCCCATCGACACGTCTGAGGTCGACTCTGAAACACGGATGCCCGATCTGGATTCGGACGCGGTCACCGCCAAGCGGCCTTCTCACCGTTGCCATGCGATGGATACAGGACCCATGTCTTTAGGGCTGCCAGGTGGCCGACCATCCATCGCAAATATCTTTTGTGGAGTCGATCGTAGGCTCCGACCCCTTCCAAGCGGGCAATCTGGAAGACCTTGAAGCATCGATGCTGGTGATCCAAGAATTGGCCGATTGTGGGAAAACGACAGAAATATGTAAGGGGCGAGAAGGAGACCGCGAGAAGAGAGAAGTGAAAGACGATGACATTCGACCCACCGAGCCTGGCCCCAGGGCGCTTGCCCAGCTGGCCGCCGATGAGGTATTGAGCCGGCCCCGCGGGCCAACAGAGAATTGCGACCAATTCTGACACAGGCCAGCTTTCCGCAGACAAAAGATGAACGGCAGCATACTCGGGTCCTGAGTTGCCCGGGTATGCTTTGTCTGAACACGGTCGTTCCCGATTTCTCCAGGCGCCGAGGGAGAAGTTGCACTGCGAGCTGCAGACGAGGTTCGTCAAGACTCGGGCATTGGACCACCAGACTTTTGCGCTTGTCAGACGCCGATTGGCCTGTTGCTTGACAGACGCGCACAACTCCAATCCCGATTGAGCTTAGCAGCAGTTGAGCTGGCCTTTACTTCCGCCATTAATACACTCGGCGTGATAACAAAGATTAAAGACACACTAACAATTGGATGTGACAGATGACAGCAAATTCAGTTAGATGCACGCAGTAGAGAGATTACATGATGGGTATAGAGGCTTGTGTGGGCGGCTCCACTTATGTCAGCTGCCAGTGTATATGCGGTTGTCTGGCGGTCTGATTGGCTGATTTGCCAACCCTGGTCAGTCCCCCCGATCCAGCGTGGCAGCGTGGCAGCCCAGGCGCACACGCCATTCTGCCTTCTGCAGTGGCCTAGTGGCCCCCATTCAATCATGGTGGCCCGCTATCCGCTCGGCCCTTGGTTGCAACTCTGTAGCTCCCCTGCCACGATCCCCTTGCCATCCACCACTCGTTTTGCTCGCTGTCCTCCCTGGCCCCAGTCCTTTCTCTCCTCCGCCCCGCCTGCTCTCCGTTGCGCGATTGAGCCACTGGAACCCGGCTTTCATCTCTCGCTCCAAACCCTTCTTCTTCCCTCCCTTCTCTCCTTTGCTTTCCAAGCACACCACCCTTCCTTTTCGCCGTTTCCCTCTTCCTCTCTTCGTGGTGTCGGCCCAGAGTCGTCGCCGTCGCTTCCAGTCTTAATATTTTTGGTTGAGCATCGAAACGTCACGACCACTGCCTTCTCTGGACCCGCTGCACAAATCACGATAAAAAAAAGGACAAAAAGAACGGGATATTGGGACGCTCTCAGCAACATCATTTTAATCCTTGTATTCTACCTTGCGCCTTTTCCATTTCGTTGCCATTGCATGCCAGCTTCAGCCTGATCGCTTTTCGCTTTCGATACTACAACGCACTTAATTCCCGACGTGACGATCTTCCGAGCCACAACTGGAAACCCCATCACCGACCTTGTCCTTCGGCCGACTCGAGAGGAAGCACCGTTGCACCGTTCCCGAGCTCCAGATTTAGAGGACATCCCTTGATTCTCCGTGCCGCAACGCAGCAGCAAAGAAGCGTGTTTGTGCTTGCTCGGATACAAGACATTGCGAGTTGGACCGGCAGTCTCTTTGACGAAGCAGCACAAAGGACAAGCCTGAACCGACTCTCCCGGATTTGAGCCCTGCGGGATCAACCTTCCGTCCTTTTGAACTCCTGGCCGCTGCAATCCACCGTCGCAGGTCGCTGTCAGCTGTCATTCCACCACTGGCGGCTGAGCTGGTCTGTGTCTCGCCACCCAGGTAGCAACGCCCTGCAGGAAGTCGCGCGCGTCTTCACAACTCCACCGCGGTCCCGTCCATCACCTTCCTTCATCACCCGACCCCTCGAAAATCGACTCTCTCTCTCCTTCCATCTTCGTCTTGCCCACTTTGGCACACTGCGTCATTCATTCAGCACAACCCAACCCACGATCTTTTTTTTTCACCCACGATTGTTAATACCAACCAACCAAGGCCTCACCACCTGCTGATAGGTTTTTCTGCTCGGATTCCGGAACAGGCATTTTCTCATCATCTTTTTGCAACCCTCCCAGAGAGGATATAGAGCCCGTCGCAACAGTCGAACGTTCGAGCACGTCTTCTTGGCCGCGACAACCACCACCAGTACCTGATTCATAATATTCGCATCGACAATTTCGCATTTTTCCATCCGCCCTCCCCAAGCGGATCTCAGCATCGTTTTATCGACCACCTCAACTGTGCACGCACAGACACCCTCAATTCCCACCTGCACAACGAGGAGCGTTGTACAGCACCATCTGAGCCTTGATCACTTCGTTATGGACTCTGGTAGTCTCGCTCAGATGTCTCACGCTCCCTTCAACTCGGCCCACGGCCTGGCCATGCCCGCCGCCGGCTTGGCCTCCCGCAGAGGCGGCCAGAACATCAAGCCGCTTTCGTTCGATACCATGAGGGCGCCGACCGACCGCGACAATGGCCTGCCGACCCCTCGCACCAGTCGGTCCCACCTCCTGGCCGGTCTCCGCACAGCCCCCAAGTCGGCGACTGGTGCGACCTTCCCGAACCACCCCGGATCCCCCACGACCCTGGCGCCGCAGGGTCGGAACCGCAACTCGATGACCCCTGGCATGTACGACCCGGCCAGCATGTACAACGGACCTAAGACGTCGATGCCCCGCTTTGCCAGCCAGCAACCCCAGCTGCAGCCCCAGCCCCATGCGCAGCCGCAGCAGCAGCAGCAGTCGCAACACCAGGCCCAGGCGTACAACTCAGGATACAACCAGCAGCAGTACACAACTAGCCAGCAGCAGTACACGGCGGATCAGGTTTTGGCCCCCCCGCAGCTTCAGCTGGACGAGACAGTCAGGGACCACATCGACCCCAATCTCCACGCGCAACTGCTGTACACCAATGCCTACCTGTCGGATCAACAGCAGCGTCTCCAGCAGCAGCTTCGGGCCCTCCAGGCCGCTGCACAGCAGTTCCAAGGACTGAGCCTCAACGGACAGGTCCAGATGATGCAGCAGGGCTATCCCAATGTGTATCAGCAGCAGCTCCAGAATATGCAGGCGGCCATGATGGCTCCGGCAACGTCCCAGCCCAACGTGTACTCCGTTTACGATCCCGCCACCGGCCAGCAGATGTTGTACATGGACCAAAACCAGGCTCAGGCCCAGTTGAATGCCCAGCTTGTCAACCAGGCCCAGTTGGCGAATGCATACGCCAATGTGCAGCAGCCCTCCATCGGCACTCCCCGTTTCCAGGTGTCTCCGCCACCTTCCGATGCCAACAGGACCAGCTTCCGGATTCCCAGTCCTCCTCGTCGGTTCGATTCGCCGGCCGACGTTCCCAGCCCCCTGCCGCCGCCGAGCGCCAACGCTTTCCGTCGGGGACATAAGAAGTCTCCCTCCATCTCCACCAACAACAAGAGCCAGCTGTCGATTGCGACGACAGATGAGCCGCTCAGGTCTGCGGGGCCCAAGACTTCCTCGTTCCCGCAAACGCCGCTCACTGGCTACGGGCCCGGTCAGGCGCGGGCTGGTGAGCACCCTGTTCGCCAACCCCGCAACCCACCCTCCCTGGACGAGCTCAAGTGCAAGCCGACGGCAAAGCATGAGGGTAGCAAGAACTTTGTTGCTCGCACACGCCGCTCAGCCATCAACAACCTGGTCAGGGCTGGATTGGAGCGACGCAAGGAGGTCCGGAGCTCGGGAAGCATCAGCCCGATTTCGGAGTGCGCCGAGGAGCTTGTCGAGATGCCCATGACGGACAGTGACAGCGATTCTGTCCGCAGTGGATCGGGCAGCCTGATCGACCGTGATGATGGTGGTTGCAGCCTGCCCAGCTCGCGCACTAGCACTGGCAGCTGGGGCGCCATTGGATCCGACCGTCCCACCTCGCGTCAGAAGGCGGACCGCGGCAGCGTCGACAGCTCAGGCTCGGATAATGAGAATGTCCGGGAGCCGGGCAGCTTTGCCAGCCTCCTCAAGAACAATACCCGAGCACTCAAGTCGGTCGCGACTGATGGCCAGCGCAAGGCCCCCAGGCTCGTTCTGACCAGCGCTGAGAAGCGCAAACTGGCCGCGGCCTAGACCTTGGGACCTGGTTGGGAGATGGAAGACGGGAAGTCAGCTAACCGCATTTTACGCCAATTCACGATCATGCCCATGCTTTTTTTCTTTTTTCGTCGTCCGGCTGTGGACATTGCTCGAGTCTGGGTTGCAGCGCGTCGCATCCTCGGGGTATGTCCTTGGCGGTACGGCTTTACGAAGTTATTTGTACCCTTCTTGGAACGACTGGGGCCTGATGTTTGACAACTGGTTTCTTTTGGGAGCCCCTGCTTTTTCTAACATTGCGCACTATGGTTGGGTTACTCTTGGTTGCATCTCTGGGAGCAGTGCCTCTGTTCTTTTCCTTCGATTCTGAACGGCGTGTTTTTTTTTCGCCGACTTCACCTTCAAAACTGATAAGGTGTGGCGTGGCATCTGACTTTGGACGACATGCCACTCTGTGCTGGAACTCCAGCCAGGTCTTTCACTTCTTGCAATCATTCGCCGGCACTCGGAACAACCAGGCCCGTCACATCACGTATGGCAACCGTGTTTTCAGCTCGGTAACAGGCATGCCAGAGTTCGAATTGTGGCAAACGGTCAGGCGGGGCTATCCAGAGATGGATGGATGGGCAGTTGGGGACAAGGGATCTGGGGAAGAATACAGGGGCGCCGTCAAGACCTGCTTCCAGCGCACATGGGCCTGGGAATTTGGTTGAATGGTGCGATCTTTAGGCCACCACAATGTGTGGGGTATTTCGGATATGCGGAAAACCTCACCACGGTCCTCCCTTGGGAATGAGGTCTGGGAATCCCATTCCATTTTATGGATAGACCGCCTTAGCTGTGAGATGGGGAGACGGCTTAGATAGCTAGATGCCCTCGGTGGTCTACCCTTCAATGTCCATTATTCGCCTGGTCTCGCCGTTGCCGTTTGTCATGTAAGGCCCGGGCCGAGTTTTCCGGACCGGCGATAGGCAGCGGGAACGGGAGTGGCGTCATTGGTTTCGTGGCTTCCCCCGCTCCGTCACTCATTTCCGTCACTCATTTCTCTCCACAGGTGACTCACTCGGCCACTATCAATTTGTGTTGATGCCCGTGGTTGACCCCGCACCTTAGAGCCGGTCACTGTACACAACAGCTAACTGACGGCGCCGCAGCTCTCCCACCAGCATCCAACGCTTGATCGGTCCAGCCCCATCGTCAACATGTCGCCCCTCATTGCGCGATCGGCCAAGCCGCGGGTCATCCTGGGCCTCATGACCTTTGGGCCGGACGAGGCGGCAGGCGCGCGCGTCACGGACGTGGGCGAGTTCGGCAAGGTTCTCGACTTGTTCCAGTCGCACGGCTACAACGAGGTCGACACCGCCCGCATCTACGTCGCCGGCAAGCAGGAGGCCTTTACGCGCGAGGCGAACTGGAAGGACCGCGGCCTGACGCTCGCGACCAAAATCCAGTACCCCGCCCAGGCGGGCGACAATGTCCCCGACAAGGTGCTCGCGTCGGCCGAGACGAGCCTAAAGGAGTTGGGCACGGATTGCGTCGACATCCTGTACCTGCACGCGGCGGACCGCGCGACGCCGTTTGCGCCGACGCTCGAGGCCATCGACAAGCTGCACAGGGCCGGCAAGTTTGTGCGCTTCGGCATCAGCAACTTCACCGCGTTCGAGGTGGCGGAGATCGTGCTGACGTGCAAGCACAACGGCTGGGTGCGCCCGACCGTGTACCAGGCCATGTACAACGCCATCACGCGCAACATCGAGCTCGAGTTGATCCCCGCGTGCAGGCGGTACGGCCTCGATGTGGTCGTGTACAACCCGCTCGCCGGCGGCCTGTTCTCGGGCAAGATCAAGAGCAAGGACATGGTCCCTGCCGAGGGCCGGTACAGCGACGCCGCGACACTGGGCAAGGTGTATCGGGATCGGTACTTCAAGGACACGACGTTCCGCGCGCTGCAGGTGGTTGAGGAGGCCGTGGAGAAGGCCGGGCTGACCTTGCTCGAGACGGCGCTGCGGTGGGTGGAGCACCACTCGGCGTTGAAGGTGACGGACGGGAACGATGGGATCATTATCGGCGTGTCAAGCGCCGCACAACTGGAGGGGAATCTGGCGGACCTGGAGAAGGGCCCGCTGCCGGAGGAGGTGCTCACGGCGCTTGACGAGGCGTGGAGGATCACCAGGGGAGACAGTGTTGTGTACTGGCATCGGGAGCTGAAGTATACGTACGACACGCGGGAGGCGTTGTTTGGGGCCGAGGCGAAGTAACGAAGCCTCGGACAGTACGACTAGACCATGGGATTTGTGTCCAGATCAATCCCGGAACCATATTCGCTAGGTAGCAACATGTCACGGTTTACAACCGGCCGTTACCCCTGAATCGGCCATCACCAAAGTGACCAAACCGTCCATGCAAACACGCAGTCTGGATCCCCCACTTGAGTTGACGGTAGACTGGTATTGACTGCCACAATGGGCAAATACAGTGTTCGGTGCGTCTGTTGGTGCAACCAACATCGGGGGATGGCTTGGGGTTGAGCCTGCCCCTCCTCGTATCACTGTGGAAATGATGAATCGTACTCGGGTCGAGATCCCTGCAATGCTGACAGAAAGTTTACGCGACAGCGCGTGAGACTGAAAGCAGGGAAGCTTTCCCTCTTAGGACTGTGGCGTTCTCGCTTCAGAAGTTCAGCTTCGTCCGCAAGTCATCAGCAAGTGCAAGCTTATTAAAGAGAGAGCTGAGCGGCCTGACCTTATCCGTACACGGTTTTTATTTACCTCCAGCCCTTTCAGCAAGTCTCCAATCCCAAACACCATCACTTACACCAACCCCCATCCCTCCTGTCCCCCCCGACCAACACCGCCACCGCCCGCCATGCCCCTCGGCCACGTCTCCCTGCCAACCGGCCCCGCAACCTACAAGCCCATGCACGACTTCTACTCGACCATCCTCCAGCCCCTCGGCTACAGGATCTACAAAGAACAAGACAACCTCTACTGCGGCTTCGGCACCCACTCGGGCCCGGACTTCTGGCTGCACTGCGACGGCGACGACGCAGGCTTCGCCGCGGTCGACCCGTCTCTGTCGGCTGACGAGAACCGCGAGCTGTTCCACGGTGGTCGGACGCACGTCGCGTTCAATGTGGCCAGTCGGAGGCAGGTGGAGGAGTGGTTTCGGAATGCCGTGTGAGTTTACCGTTCAATATCTTTCTATTTTCCTTAGTTCTGCCCAAGGCCCTGATCATACGGCCCCGGTCAGAGAGAGACTTGGGGGTGTGGGCCGTGGGGTGCGGTGCTGATGATCTGTGGGAGTAGGAAAGCCGGAGGGATTCCAAACGGGGAGCCTGGGGAGAGGAACGAGTATGCGAAAGGGTACTATGCTGCGTTTGTGCTGGATCCGCTGGGGAACAATGTCGAGGCGGTGCATTTTAACCCGTGGTGGCTGCAGGCGATTAAGGCGGTACCGGGGGCTGTGGCGGTGGTGTTTGGTGCGGTTGCTGGACACTTTGCTTTGGGATATGCGAAGAGGGCGGGATGGGCGTGATGTGTTGAGTAGCTCTCTAGACACGAGCTGACACTAGCTCTGCCGTGGTACCTATCAAACATTGCAACGTGCAGAAGAGGAATGGATTGTTCCAAAGAAAATCTATTTCTATCAATATAGGCATACAGAACACAGTATTAATATCCCACCCCATTCTTTTTTCCCGTTTCCCATTAACCGTTTCCCCCTATCTCCTTCCCTCACAACCCCCCCCCTTTTCCCAATCCTCTCCCACGCACTTCAGTCTCCCAATGGCGTGAGACCGAGCCTCATAGCGAGGATGATTGTCGGACAGAAGGTCTCCGTATCTGGGCTTGCATGTCAGAATTGTCAGTCTTCCTTGATGTCAGACGGGATAATGGCGTACCGCTAACTGGATCTCAGGTTGGGAGAAGGCTGGGGAGCTGGCTTGGGGACATGTGGCTTCTCGTATGCCCCGCGCTTTTGGTGGACCTTGGTCACGCCAGCTGAGGCACCGCGAGGACAGGCGCAATACATTGTGATCTTCGGACAGGGGCTGGGAGAGTATTCAAGAGTTGGTGGATGTTCACGCCAGGGATGGTTGACGTTGCCGTAAGTGGACTCAGATATCTTGAGAGATTGGTGAGTTTCTTGGGACCGAATACGTTCATGTGAAGAGAGCAAAGAAAGCGGCAGTGGTGGCATGTGTCGAGGAGCGAAGGCTGTTTAAGTCTCGGTTTTCGTTCATGTTCACATCCATATGCACGTCCATGCCCATGTAGGTGTGGTCAACCAACTCAACCAGGGGTAATCATGACAAGTTGGCAGGGGATTGTTTGTTTCGGTGATGCCGATGCAGCAATTGAAACAACATCTCACAGACAAAATATTAGGCTTGTTTTCATGTGTACATGAAATAGGGGAATTGGAAGGCTAGAGGCAGACCCAGAAGGGTCCAGAAGGGATCCAGAAGGGATCCAAACGCATGTCAACAAAGAGAGAAGGGTCTGAGAGTCTTCCATTGCATGTTGGAAATGACATTGTCTTGGCTGCCGTCTTAGATCTGTCTTAGCCACCGTCTCCCAGTGCCGCAGCTCATCCTTCAGACAAAGAAAGGAAATGAAACAGCTGGACCAATCTGTCACTTTTCACCTCAGCCCGACCCGCATTGACATGCATGCATCTTGTTGTTCAGCCACCAGGGATTTGCACACAAGACTGCTCTGCTGTGTTTGCCTCTGGGCCGCCATCTGTCATAGCAGCGGCCCGGGCCTCACGCCGGCAGGCTCGGGTGCCTACGGAGCCGGACAAAAACACCCGGTCCGGTAAACCCAGGGCTGCCTGTTTGACGTCAGTGGCCTTCGACACTGGCCTCCAACTTCCGACGCTTTGTTGTCCTTGTGATAGTGTAGTATAGAGGGAGTCTTGGTCAGAACAACTGGGTTCAATGTCTAGATCGGATCAGAAATGCAATGTGCAACGTGCGGACAGGTATGACTGACCGGCATGAAGAACCGGTTAGAGCGAAACGGCACAATAATTTGGAATTGCCCGGTTGTGCCAACACAGTCAGGGTAGGTGCCCTTAGGTTCCTTCCTTCCTCGCAGTTTAAGTGGCTGGTGGTGGGTAGAAGCTGCGATCTAGTTACACTGGAGTTTCACGCTGCCCATCGATTCCCAGTTTCCTAGAGCGACTGGAATTACTGCGAATGTATCCATCTCTTCAACTTGTTCTTTCCTCGTCCTCCCCCACGCTGAACCGCCAAACCCCGACTTACCGGCCATCACGTCCAAGTTACCATAAAACCGACTTGAGCCAAAGAACAAACATCTGGTCTTTGACTGCCATCATGACCTCTCTCAACTTCCTCATGTTGCTCTTTTTGTTTTTTGCGGCCTCGGCACGCGTGTCTACGGCTTCGAGGACCTTGGCCCTTGGCCTCTCTGCCACATCATCAACCCCCGCCACCAAGATTGAACACCCACAGTCGACCGTTCCACCGGGCCCGCAGCATGGAGCGATGGGCATGGTAGAACGTGGCTTTACCATGGGAACGAATACCTGTGGTTTCATCTCTGACTACTCTTGTATGTATTATTCTTGTTCCGTTGAGTTCAAATCGCTGACATTATTCCGCAGCTGTTCCCGTCACTTGCATGAGGCCGTCGGAATACTGCACACACGATGGCGTAGGATACATGGACTGCTGCTCCGGCGAGTACTCGTCATGCATTGCCACCATGACCACGGCTTGTCTGGATTTCTCTGCATACGAAAATTTGGCCTGCTCAAACACAACACAAAGAACCCTCTGCTGGTGTGTTTCAGTTTGGGAATGAATCGATCTCATGAATAACATGCTAATGGTTTCCCAGCCTATCCGAACTCCCATTCTGCTATACTCTGCTATTCTCGACAACGGCATCTCCAGCCAAGGTCTTTTCCATCTTCCAATGCCAGGACGTGAGAGGAACTGCAACCCTCTTCGCGACACCCCCGGACTACTCAGTCACCGCTTCCACCACGGCCTCCTCGACCGTGGTGGAAGCAGCCTCTTCGACAAGCACACCCGACTCTAGTAGTACCGCCCTCCCAATAGGGGTAATTGTCGGCAGTGCGGTCGGCGGCATGGCTGCTATTGGATTTGCCATGTCACTGGTCGTCTTCTACGTTGCCCGCAGCCGACGCGGCGACCGATCGCGGAAGCAGCCGCAGTCTCTGCAGCCGCAAGTCCTTGGGACCCTCGATAAACCACACAACACGCCGGTGATGAGCCAGGAGCCGGAATACTACCCTGGGTCTCTGGATTTGGGACAACAACACCGACATGAGCAAGGCATTCGGCATCCCTCGTTGCTGGTGAATGGGCCCCCTGCGTACTATGTACTGGGCACCGAGAACCGCCCGGCCGAGTTGTCCTAGACGCTTGATTGCTTCTCTGGCCAATCTAGGTGGGATGATTCTTGTTGGTGGAAGGTTGGTTATCTGTGTACGGTTAAACTTGTGTAGTGAACCCCTTTCTTCATCCTTCTTATATCTATGCCCGATGATTAGTCCAACCGCCTTCTTCAACCGATCTGCGCCTCTCCCTCGGTACGCATCCACACTAATACTCAGCCCCCCGAGCTCGCGTGTGTCCGTTTCCTGTCCCGTGCGTACATGACAATAGCCTTGCCCTCGGCAGGGGTTCTCTTGATGATGTCAAACCCATTCGTGGCAATAACCACCTCACTAAATTTGAGATGCCCATAGGTGCGCGGATCAAAGTCTGGACGCTGCTTGATGATGAGGGTACCGACCTTGGCGAGGTTGGCCCATCCCTCCTCGTCTGACGACGCCTCCACCGCCATCCGGAGCTGCTGCTCCAGCTTGTCGTCGATCTTGACCGCCCCTGCCGACGGCGCTCGCTTGTGGGTCGGGCTGCTGACAACGCTGACGCTGGCCTGCGGTGCGGCGACACTGACAGCAAGCGGATCGTCGGGCGTGACTCGGAGGTTCTCAAAGTAGATGAACTTGTCGCAGGCGGCAACAAATGGCTTGGGCGTCTTGCGCTCGCCGAAGCCGTACACCACGAGCCCGGACTCGCGGATGCGAGATGCGAGGCGGGTAAAGTCGCTGTCGCTGGAGACGAGGCAGAAACCGTCGAAACGGTTGGTGTAGAGGAGATCCATGGCGTCGATGATCATGGCCGAGTCGGTGGCGTTCTTCCCTTGCGTGTAGGCAAACTGCTGGATGGGCTGGATGGACTGCATGAGAAGTTGCTCCTTCCACCCCTTGAGGTTGGTCCCGGTCCAGTCACCGTACGCCCGTCTCACAAACGAAGTGCCGTACTTGGCCACCTCGGCCAGGAGAGCGTCGGCCACAACAGGCGTTGCATTGTCTGCGTCGATGAGGACGGCAAGCTTCAAGTTGGCCGTGGTTTCCGTGGTCATCACGTAGCATTGGCAGTTAGCACTCTGCGAAGAGCGGTATGTTGGTATGCTGGTCTGCTGCACGGGCACGGAGTCGGGTGGTGATGGTTGTGGGAAGTTGTCACAGTTGTAACTTGTGCCTGATTCCTGATTGCGGGGTGAGTCTGACTTGGCAAAAGATGGGGATTGGGGGCCCTCAGGGGCTGTGCATGCAATCCAGGGCTGACAGAGGCTCAGCGCTGACAACAAAAAAAGCCCTGGGTTGTACATGCTCGACATGTGTTTGTTGGCTCGAGAAACGAGGGGTTGGCTTTGTGGTAGTTCGAGCTGCATAGCCCCGATTACCCAAGTTCCTTGTCCCCTCATGGGCCCCTGAACGCCACGGGCTTCCAAGGCTCCAATCTGTACTCAGCGCCCAACAGCACCGCTGTCAAAAGTCTCGTCGAAATTGCGTCAAAAACTCGTCGCCTTCCCCTTTAAGTCATTTCCGTTTGCTCAAGGAGACTTTTATCTACCGTTAGCTGCCAGAGAGGCTGAGGGTCTGCCGGATACCCCGATGTGGGCGGTCGAGTGTCTCATATCGTGAAGACTGTTTCGCGTAAAGTTTTTCACGCCTCTGGGAAGGGCTTTAACAAGTCATGCGGAAAAGGCATTTCAGTCCCCATGCTGTTTAACAAATGTCACTTTACCATTCCATGATAGAGGTTGCCAGTTCTAGCTGGCTATTGTGGCGAGTAGTCGACAGGTCTAGCGAGACAGCCAGACGAAGCCAGTACAAACTGCTATCCTTTGTCTGCATCCAGAATAATGCACAAAGACTTCCTCGGCCCATTTTAAGCTAGTGTTCAAGGATTGACTTGAACAAGCCAATTGCCTGCTCATAGCGGCTCAAACATGGTGTTCTCGCACAGCCCGTCTACGCAGGACCTCTTTATTCTTCCTCGTGTTTCCAACTTTTATAGCCGGCTCCCCTCCTATCTTGTCGTTGCTTTTCTGCATAATTCATGTCACGAAACGTCATCTCTGAGCTTTATGCAAAAGACCTGCAGCCATGTCTGAGGACCCCTCGTGCCGCTCAGTATGGCCCCCAAGCCCAACCCTGACCTACCCATCCGACGCCGCCGAGGAGGAAGCCACTGTTACCACAATCCACCCCGTCTTCAATCCACATGCACTCGCTCTTGACTCCTCGCACTTCAGCCCCCAAAAGATCGCCATTAAACGCACCCAGGTGGCAAAACAACGACTAGCCTCCGCCCACGAGGCCTGGGGGCTCATCACACAAAAGCTCCTGCTCCACCGAGCAGACATCGCCCCGGGCGATGAAGCCATAGCCACCGAGTTGGTCGGGTTTGGCCAGGAGATCTGTGCACAGTATGCTGAGGCCACGTTGCTTTGGCGTGTGCTGGAAGACATGTCCGAGGCAGATTGGTTTGGGAAGGGAAAGGGAATTCATGTTACGCTACGAAGGCTCAACACGTTGAAGGGGTTGGAGGAGAGTCTGAGGTGTTGGGAGGGGGTTCTGCTGGAGCTGATGGTGTTGGTCGATGATGATGAGGTGAGCAAAGAGTGTGAAAAGGTGAGAAGGGTGTTGGAGAAGTGGAAGGACGGGTTGCCAGGTGAGCTGTAAGAGGTAGTATTACGTGGGGTTTGAAGTGTCTGGTACCTTGCGGTATTGGATTGTGTCTCTTCGATACGGCTGTATGTTAATTAACAGAACTTGCATGTTCCAGATCACTTGGTATGTACCGCGGATTCGGTGCGAGTCTTATATAACCACTATCCAGCAGTCACAATCCTGAAAATGTAGGTCTACAGCCCTTTAAGGTCTCCTTCCGTTAACCTGAGTCTTGTTACACAATAGCATTGCTTCAATTGAAAATCCCGAATTGCAAACTCGCTCGCTCCTCTACCAACCAAGACAAAAAGAAACCACCCTCCCACTTAGCGCCCTCCAACCTGCCCCTTTGGCACCGGCGGGATCCAGCAAACCGCCAAGTTCAAGACAATATGAATGGCGCCGATAACCCAAAACCCCTTGGCATAGTTGGTGCCGCCATCCATGAAGCGAAAGATGATGGCAAACACCACGCCGCCCAAGTTCCCGCCCGCGCCCGTCACGCCGGACAAGACGCCGTTGGCCTGGGGATAGACATGCGGCAGCAGCGCAAAGTTGGCGCCATTCCCGGCCTCGATAAACACGGCCATCAGCACGACCAGCCCGATCATCAGGCCCAGGCTCTGGGGATCCACCACGCCAATGACAATCAGCAAGACGCCCGTCGCGAGGCCGCACACGTGGATCCACATCTTCTTCCCCCACAGCCCGGCACCAAAGTACTTGTACACCAGATCGCCGACCACGCCGCCCATGGGCCGCGTGACGAAGTTCAGGAACCCAAAGACGGCGGCGTAGTTGCTCGCGTCGGTCTGGCCGAGGCCGGGGAAGTTCTTGAGGTAGTACGACGCCAGGATGGAGTTGATGGCGAGCTCGCCGCCGAAGGAGCAGGCGTAGGTGGCGACGTGGAAGAGGGCGTGGGGGGAGAAGACGACGGGGAGGGTCGAGGCGAGGGTCGGCGGGAGGATGATCTCGGACTCAACTGCGGCGCCGGAGAGCTGCGGGGTGGACGTGCCGGAGGACGGCGGGGAAGAGATGGAGGCGGGTTGTTTGGAGGCCGAGGAGCCCTTCTCGAGGTCAGAAGGGGAGACCTGACGGGCCGCTGAGTGGCCGCTGGCGCGCGAGGTGATGGCGCCGGGGATGGTGACGATGGTTTCGATCTTCTCGAGGTTGTTGTGGACGATTTGGTGGCGGTCGTTCCTGCGCAGTGTCAGATGGGTGGATATGGGGGGGGGTGGGGAGTAAGTAAGGAGTGAGTGCGTACCACTTCCCTGTGGGCGTGTCCTCGCACAGCAACAGCAGTCCCAGCCCACAGGCAATCAGGCATATGAGCGGCACGATAAAGGTAAGACGCCAAGCTTCGCCGGGGGTGTGTCCCCAGCGGTGCACCAGCGAATCATACACTGCCGGCATGACGAAGTAGGTGATGCCGCCGCCGGCATTGCCCCAGCCGCCGGACAGGGCGTTGGCCGTGCCGACCACGTTCTTGTCGAACCAGCCGGTGCACCACACCTGGCACGGCACAAACGACCCGCCCAGAATGCCGATGAAAAAGCGGATGATGTAGAGGCCTGTTGCGTCCTTGACCAGTGGCGCGAGCCCGATCGGGATGCTCCCGACTAGGAGGATCAAGCTGAAAACCCTGCGCGAGCCCATCATATCGCATAACGGCCCCGCCATGAAGCGAACGGCCAGCGTGGCCACGAGGGACACAATGTTGGAGTTGGCCACCTGGGCCGGCGTGAGTCCCAAGTCTTTCTTGATGGTGACGCTCAACTGGGTAGCGGGTTCACGGATTAGCTTGCCGTGACACCACCACGAAGTTTAGACCGGAAGCCATACCAGGGGCGGAAAGGCGTACCAGGCCCAGAAAGCCGTCATGAAGCCGAGCCATGAAAAAAAGAATACACGGCCATGTTTGTCCAGGGGGTTTAGGACCGGCACGCTGCGGGCCTTGCTGTTGGCTGGGTTAAGCGCCGGCGTCCGCCAGAGGTCTGATATTTGGAATCCCATGTTGTTGACCGGGACTATGGTGGTGCTCTGAGCGACGAGCGAATGCGTGTTTGATGGCCGAGACTGATACTGGGAAAAGCCCGAAAGGTGAGGGCAACTTATAGATATCAATCTCTTCCCCGTCCAAGACATATCTGACCGCATCGCATCGGCACATGTAGTTGGCGTCCCGCTGAGGCACAAGGTGGCGATCCGACAGACAGGCCTGCCCAGGAGCTAGTTTAGAGACTCCCCATCGACAGTGCGGCCTGCATCTCCGAAATCAACCTTATCCCACGCAAGGGAAAGCGTGGAGATTGGAGACCCCCACAACCAGGCCGCCAGCTCTGCCTTATCTTGTTATCTTAATCGACATGAGGCTCATGACAGGGGCCGGCTTGGCGAAGATAAAGGGGGCGGCACCAGGATGTGCTCGGATCTTCCCGAGTGGTAACGTTATCTGGGTTTCAGAGTATGAAAGGCTGCACCTTCTCCGCGGAAGTCAAAAGTCAGATATGACCCGTTGAGCGCCCCGAGATGCTCCTCTTCTACCCGTCCATTCGCAGTTATGCGCCCCAGCCTCGGTTTTCGACCAACTTTGTCAGCCATGGGCCGGGAACAGAAAGTGTTATCTCTGCCATGCGCGTTCCCAATCCCCCGTTCTCCGTTGCGGACGGTTTCTCGCCACTATCCATCCAGCGCTGAAAATCGCAGGTCCACACGCCACGCGGAGAGTCAGGCTTGTCCGGAGTAGAACACAACTGCTGGTCGGTTCCCTGTTCAGGTCGCATGGCTCGACACTGGCGCTGCGTTTTCTTCCGTTGTCCGAGTCTGTCTCTTCTCCCCACGACACTCATCGAAGCCCTTGGCGTGATTGCCCCCATGGTGATGTAGCAGCGCGGTGTCTTGTGGGGGCCGCTTTGTGCAACATCAAAACCCTCGACGATCCATGGTGCGATGATGGGCCCCGCCCACCTACCGACGGGATTTTTCCTATGCTAAGACGGAGGGGAGGGGTGGTGTGAGGGATCCAATCCCAGGCCTCCATCGGGCGATACACATACCGGTTTGACGATGACAAAGGACCAGGACGGCTGGGCTTCTCCGACCGGACATATGGCTATGCGTTCTAGATGGCCTTGCCCGTACAGCATGGCCCAATCCCACCTCGTATTATTGGCCTTCCTTCGATCGAGCCCGTTCCCGGCAGGATGACAAGTTGGAAATCCGACCTCCAGCCCCACCGGCATCCTTGGACCCCGCCTCGCAGAATATAGACTGCGCCGAAATCGCAAGTCGAAGCTCCAGTCCTGAGAACCCCAGGTGGGGAGTCCTAGCAATTCTTTAGTATTGGGGAGTTAATGGCCTGTATAGTCCTTTAACGGCGCCGTTGGCATTACCGCCGCTTCGACCATTAGCGGGATGGTGGGGTGGCCCGGAGAAAGATGCAAAGGGGTGGTCTAGGAGATGGGACGTTAGTACCTGGAGCAAAAGTTGGAAAGCACCCTGATTGAAGCAGCACACAGTAAATTTGCTTGCTGTGACTTGAACGCAGTTGTGGTGTTTGCTTTCTCCGGCACCACGCGTTGTTGACCCACGGAACGCCCGGAGACAGGGGAGACTCGCCCGTGAACAGCGCTGAGCCTAGGTGATCGACGCGGCCGTCGAGCCGCCCTGTGAATGGCCCTTCCGACCAGTGTAGATATCCAAGGTTAGCTTCCTCTGTGCTCATCCATAAATGTGGCACGGTTGCATGTCGACGAGAGTATGCGAGGCCAGGACATGCCGATGAAAAATGTGTGTCAAATGCGCGACGCAGTGGTTTCGCTGTTTAAGGACCCCAGCCCTCGCCGCCATCTTTCTGCATATGTACACGGCGAGTTCATCGGTCGCCCCTGTTCCGGCCGCACCCTCACCCTGGGGCCTCAGTTGCTCCGCGCACCGCCCTTGGCTTCCCTGAGCTCGTTCATCTTGGCGACACGCTTCTTGAACTCGACGTACTGGCACTTCTCGTAGCTGTGTCTCTCGTCCTGCGGAGAACAGAGTCAACCGGCGCGTTCCTTCTTGTCTGTGTGTGTCGGACGCAATTCGTACCTCGCACTTCCACGGGAGGAAGTATGTCTTGCCCCGACACCGGTTGAGGGGGATTAAGAGGTGGGCGCAGCTGTCTCGGTAGGCCAAGGGGACCTTCGCGTCGCTCATCTCCTGGCGGGTCGCCCCTGTCGCTGTCCGTTAGCAAGAGAGAGTCGATTGAGGGGATATCGGCTGGCTGGGGTGTTCGTACGCCGCGGCGTCTCGGGGGATTCTAGCGCCATTTTGTGTGTAATTGAGGCGACTCGCGGCGGCAATTGCGACGGTCGATGTGGTGTTGGTGGTGCTCTTCGTCCTTGCGATGGCTTCGCCGAAGCTCTGACGGCGGCAGCTGCCGAAGTGGGGTCAGGTCGATACGTTCTATGCACGTGCCTTTCCACGTGGGACCGCAATTCTCAGATGAACCTTCCAAAGTCCAAACCAACCTCCGTTTCACTTTCCACACAAATTCTCAATGAGTCGGCCCTCGTCGACTTTGCCTACGACCTTCCCACAAGCAGTCAGTTTTAACACCACAAGCTCTCCAACTCGAGGCCATTCCCCGCTGCTCGGATAATTTATTCAGAGAATGCTAAAGGAGTCATTGCAGGCCGCAGAGGCACGAGGCCATCATCATGCCATGGTGATGAGTTGCATCCAAGGACCCGTACAGCAGCCTTTTTACTGAGTTGGGCGTGCTTCAACATTCCACCGGGGACCAGTTGAAGGCCGTCTTGATCGCCTCAACCAGCTCTGGCGCCGTCTCCCACTGTCTCGCAACCAGGTCCCGAGATCCCAACCATCTCGGCTCGTCCCACATGACATACCCCCATCGCTGCAGCGACTCGGGGACATAGCCTCCGTACAGATTGGCATATTTCCCGCCCCACAACAGTACCCAGGCGAGTGGGGGTCCGTTGGGCGGGATCTCGTCGCCGACAAAGTTGAGCCGGTCCCTCCTCCTCTCCGCCTCATCCCCAGCGGTGGGGGGTTCGGTTGACAGGCCTCGCCTGAGGTCCTGTGCCACGGCCTCAAGCGCTCTTCTCATCGTGGCATCCGGGCCTTTGGCAACAAGACACCGCTGCATCTTGGCGACGAGGTCCTCGTGGGTTCTGATTGCCAGCAGCAGGACCGCGGTCTTCAGGCCGCGTGAGAGGATGCCCTCCATGTACTCTATTGTCGGTCAAGTCAGCGGTTGAAACGCCTACTGGGACATGATGGTGCCTACTCTCATGCTCAGCAACAAGATCAAACGAACCCTGGGGGTGGAAGGTCCCATTCGCCGACCAGAACCTTTCACTTTCATAGTGCAGGTCCGCCTTGACGTCGTCGAAGATGGTTTCGTATCTTTGTCTGAGGAACAATTCGATGCACCCGACAGCCTCTGCGTCCCAGGGGTCAAAGAGGCAAAAGAAACGTTCATTGATTTCGTGGTGGGCAAAGTAGCCCCGACGTTTGCCCCTGTTCCGGCCAAAGAGGTGTTGGTATGTATGATACCGGTAGAGCGCCCGGCAAATGCGTATTTCCTCGCTTCTGGTCGGTCCGATGGTCTGATCACCTTCGGTCAGCTCTTTTGCTAGGTTTGCAAGTGCCCAAGTGCCATATTGGCGCGCCAGGGGTTGAACGACGGTTCGGTGGAATGAGGCCAGCCATCGCACAAGGCTTGGGGCGATTGCGTTTACACCCAGATTTAGGTCCGACCTGGAGCCTGACAGCCAGCCGCGGTACGAATCGAGAAAGGCGGTAATCTTCTCGTTTGTCCGGGGGGATCCGATCTTTCCCGCCCGCGACATGACGCAGGCGTAGGCGTCAACGAAGAGGCCATCCAGTTCGCGGCCGAGACAGGCACCAAGCAGGGTATTGCGGTTGGACTGGTACTGGGCGTGCATTACGGGAGAGGCGAGAATGAGCGCGTGCAGTGCTGGCAGGGCTGGCATGTTGAAAAGAATCTGGTCACGGATCTCGGCGGGTAAGTTTTCCAGACGCGATGATGAATTTGGAGGAGTCTGTAACCGTTGTTGGTCGAAGTGGTCATCGGCCCCATCGTCGATTTCACCACTATCACGGTCCAGACCATTATCGCTGCGGGCAGGGCTGCTGGGCGTCATGGTGTGAATGGAATCAGGCAATTCTCAATGGTCAACGATCTGGTGGGGATATGGCTTCTGCCGTGATCTTGGCCCTTTTGTGGGAGGATACACTGGTTGTGTTGGGGCCGTTGATGTTGCAGTGGCCCGCTTGCAAGCTACGCAGAGCACTAGCAGTCCCACTTTTCCTTCCTATCTCTCCACGAGTCCACTCCATCTGCCCGTGGCACAGCACTGCTGTTCCTTTGTTGATCCTCCATGTTTCAGTAAGGGGGCAACGACCAAGAAAACCCCACCTGAAGACTCAATATTGGAGCTCAAACGTGTTACCGCGGGTCCCAGAGACCGGGCCCTGTCTAACAACAACACGTGCGACTCTATCATAACGGTGTATGAATCGAGCTCCGGGGCCAGGGGGCGCCTGGCCGCAACTCCGCCGGCTCCATGCCTGACTTCCCGGCGACCAAACGCCAACAAGGCTTTGAAAGGAAGCCAATTCGAGGGCAAGCGTTTCTTAGCCCGGATCCTGAGTGGCTGTGTTCTCTTCCATCAACACCCCCCCTGAAAGGGACAACTTTCATTTTTGGGTACCAACTGTCCATACAAGCGCGGCCATGGATTGCCAGTTCATCGGGTCGAGGCCGACGAGGCCGACGAGGCCACGAGCTTCTAAGAATAGATATTGGAAGACCACCGACAATCACATTAAATACTCCCATTCCAGCGGTTCAGATCCATCGTTTTCCTCATCAGCATCAACATCATTTTTACAACCTCAACTTCTCACCTTACTTTCATTCCTGTTTTCATTACCACAACTCGCTACGCAGGTCTTAGCCAGCTCCTTTTTCACTCTTGTCTCACATCATGTCTGCTCGCGCGAGCTCGTCCGGCTCTCGCAAGTCCGCCGACTCAGCCAGGTCTACCGACTCGTACGCGTCAGTGCTCTCGGAAGATTCCTACCTGGAAACCTTCAAGCCCATCGACGCAGATTTCACAAAGTTCCTGGATGCTTTCGAGAAGGATATCCTGATGGCGCGCAAGGTCCAGTCGCATAATCTCAAGAAGCGCGATCAGAAGGACACGGAAAGGCGCACCGACTGGACTGACGCCATGGAGAAAGCCTACGCGGCCTACAAGAACAAGGTGGTCATGCTTAGCAAGGCCAAGAAGACGCAGGCGGAATCGGAACTGGCCGCGAAGAAGTCGGGCAAGAAGTCTATCAAGGAGCAAGAAGCGGCTCGCAATAAGGCTCTGGCGGACGACGAAGCTTGGCTCCTTGCTGGCATCGCGTTTGTCTCCCTTCCCAACCACCCACTGTGCGTTTTTGTTTCGTTCCGTGCTCACACCAGTGGTCGATATCAGGGCCGCAGATGCACGGCTCGGGTTCATGAAGAAATACCCCAACGCCTTGAGCACCCCTACCACCGCCACCCATATTAAGGCGGCCGAGGACAATCTCAACTCCGCCCGGCGGGCCCAGAGGGAGATTAACATTCAGAAGAGCAGTAAAGATATTACCCCGGCCCCAGTCAATCCAATACATCAAAGCTAACCGTTGTTTGTTTCAAAAATCAACAGAGATTGCTGGGATGAAGGATATCGAGGCCAAGAAGGCTGCTGCCTCGAAGAAGTAAAACCACTTTGCAAAACCACAGCCTGGGCACCCTCGCGTTGGCCAGTATCCGACCTGCTGGATAGGTTGCTCACTAGTGACTGGAGGGATTAGGAGTTCCTGTGTATCTATCGCTATTTGCTGGCCAATAGGGGCATATGTAGATGCCACAGTAATCTGATTGGAGTCTGGACTACCTTACCTTGAAAGAGACATTCTAGTCTGCGAAGATGGGAAGCAGCACGGAACATTCCTGTCTTTGTTGCTCATGATATATCCGTATAATCCTGCAGTTGAAATTGTTACTGGGCGGATTTGTGACTTTGCCTTCCTGCTTTGGTACTAGTCCGTTGTTTTTTATCCCTGTTTGCGTTTGGTGTCGCACTGACAGAAGGCTTGGCGGAGGGCAGGGGGCAAGTTCGAATAGATAGAAAGGGATGATCTATTTAGAGAAAGAGAAGTGCTCTGATAGAGCCTATATATATATGAGAAGAGTGCACGTGAGCTTTGTACCAGAGGTACCAAGTTCTACTATGCTAAGGCGCTAAGCCCTACATTACGATATACCCCCTAGTTACGAAACGCTAGTGAGTAACTGCTTATATAAGTCAAATCCAACTAGTTGATATGCCTATGGCGCGCTATGGTGCCGTTTTGTAGTGCTAAATGAGCTGCCTATTGAGCCCGGTAGCGTAGTGTTAATGGTTGCTACGGTAACGGCCCTACGCTGTAAGCTCCTTCCTAGAAGGTATACCTGGCCCTACTTTTCTTCCGGCGGCTACAGTAACTATTTTCCTCTAATCGTTAGCGACCTTCTCGATCGCCTCTTTTCTCTTAATAATATAAAAAAATCGCTATAGCTTCCGGGGCTACTAATTCTCCGCGCTCTTTGGCGCACCCTGGTTGCTCGGCTTCGGCTCGCCGCTACCGCCGCTAGGTTCGCGCCGCCTCCCGTCGCGCGGCTCGCGCCGCCGCCGCTATTAGCACTATTTCGGTGGTTGCTGAGCCCGTCGTTTCTGACGACGAAAACAACGATACTATTATAGTGTCTGATTCTCCCGCCGCTACGCCTAGCACTGCAATTGCGGATGCTGAGCCGGTTTCTCCTGCGCCTCGCGCCTCCTCCCTGGCCTCGTCGGTCTCTTAGGAGTCTTCGTCGTTGTCGGAGGCCTCGTCGTCGGATATCGTGGCTTTGGCTATACCTACTCTAGTTCGCGCTTCGGCGCCTACTGCTACTACTCCCGGCTCCGCGTTTGTTAATCCGTTTTCTCTTTATATATGCTTTTAGCTAACTCTTATCTAGTAGAAGAGCGCCTGTTAAGGCTAATATACGCGCGGTTCCGTATGCTAGGTGCGTCGCTTCGGCGATGTCTAGACGCTCCTTGGGGGAGTGTTTTAACGTTGTTAGGCGTAGTACCCGCTGCTACCGCTATACCTGTAGGTATAAGTACGAGCAGCTATGAGTTCTTTACGATCTGGATTTTTAAGTTGCGTCGACTAACTAAGTTGGTTAGCAGGCTTCCTTCCGTTATACCGTAGGTATAGCGCCTCCTCCGCTCCCTCGCTAAGGGATAGCCGTAGTCGGTTAGTTCCGCTTACTATATATATATATATTGACAATATGGCTAACTATATTGCGTAGTAAATTGCCGACAATCGCGCTACCGTCTGCGTCGCTACGCTTGTAGCGTAAGAGAATAGGGAGGTGCTAGGTAGGATGGCTATAAGTGCCGGGGAGATCGCGCTCCGCGAGCGCGTTTTCGATAGTATCGCGAACGCTCGTCGCGACCTTATAGTTCTAGCGTAGTCGATCTTTCCTAGCCTATAAGGGGAATAGGAGCTTTCTGTTAGCGCTAGGGTGTTTAGCGCTATCGTACGCTAGGGTTTAATTGATAATTTTCTAAGTGTCTACCAAGTGCCTTACGTCTTGCAAGTTTAATAGTGATCTGAAGTGCTCGAACTTTTAACGACTAAGCTGCTTAGTAAGACTATCTGCTAGTATTAAACCTGTAGGCAGATACACTACCTTGAACGACCCTCTGCTATGCTCTTAGCGTAGCTAGAGGTTATGGATGTCTATATGACGTAGACGAGTACTAATGCGCTCTTTCTCGCCTATAACTAGCCGAATAGTCTGCTGATTGTTATAGAAAACCCTCCAGGGCTTACCTAGATCTAACTCGATGTCCCGAAACAAGCGCTTAAGCGCTATTGTCTCGCGCCTAAGCGTCGATAGTGCTAAGAGCTCAGCCTCTATAGACGAAGTCGTTATAGTATCTTAACGCGTAGCCTTCTAGTTAATTAGGCCGCTGAACAGAGAGATAATATATCCCTATAATAAGTGCTGTATCTCTATGTCGTTGCCGTACGAGGAGTCTCCTATAGCGACGAGTATCTAAGTACTGGGGGCTTGCGCCCTGCCGTACTTAATACAGACGAACCGGGTGCTGTATAGATACTGAATAACGCGCTTGGCTACGTTAGTGTGCTTGGGGCCGGGATTAGTGAGAAACTAAGATAGCTTTGAAGCTACGAAGGCTACGTCCGGCCGGGTTATGATTGCTGAATATAGGATTGAGCTGACGAGCTCCTAATACTCCTTGATTTGCGTAGGCGTTGCCTCTCTGGCGAATGACCTGAGCTCCTTAGAGAGTATAGGAGTACTAGGAAAGCTCGTGCTATTAGCTAGACTATACTTCTTTGTAATCTTCTTAATGTACTAATTGTAATAGAGCTAGACTTTGCCCTTAGTACGATCCTAAAGTATACAAATACCTAGAAACTACTTAATCTCGCCCTGCTTATATACGTTGTACCTTGCCTTAATGCTATTAATAATACGTTGAGCGAGGTACGTATCCTTGGGGCGGTTGAACACTAGAAAGTCGTTGACGTAGAACATTACTATTATACGCCGCTCTTTGTCGAAAAAGAGGTACGGCTCCTTGCCCGAGGCCGTTATCCTAAGCTTGCCTAGGGTTAAGGCAAACTCTCGGTACTAGAGGAGAGGTGAGTCCTTTAGACCGTATAGAGCCTTGTCTAGCTCTATATAGAAACCCGGCTCCTTGTAGCCGTTAGGGAGCTTATACTATATAGACTCCCTAGTCCAGGACGCGTTAAGAAATACCTAGGCTACGTTAAACTACTAGCAATCTAAGCCAAACTTTGCTATAACCGCTATTATCGTGCGGAAAGAGCGCGTAGCTAAAGTGGCGGCGTACGTACTCTGAAGATTGCTCGTGTTCTACAAATCTCCCTGTACGTAGATACGAGCTTTGTACTTCTTGAGAAAACCGTCCTTGTCGAACTTATAGGCGAAGACCTATTTAAGAGACAATAGGCGGTTCTGTGTAGCTTCGCGTTTGACTTTCCGCTAGGTTTAACGGGTTATTAGGTTGCTTATCTCGCTATCGGCTACCTCTTTGAACCGCTTGCTATACTCGTGGGTATTAAGGTCTTGCTACTTTGTCGGGAGTTTCGGAAGGTTATTTCGATAACTCCGGGTGATACTTAGTGTAGTACCTGGCCTTCCGCCGTTATTCTGGAGTACTGTTGCTGCAATGATAATATATAGTATCGCTATATACGCCGCGTTAGTCTGGGATTCTGGGCTTAGAAAGTACGTGCTGTAGAAATCCTGCTATAACTCGGGAGTGCCTACGAAATTAACTCTAGCTAGGCCCTATTTATTATCGAACCGCCTTGGCGGCTTCTAAATCCGTTCGCTCTGGCGCGTTGTAGGCGGATGTACAGTCCGTTACTAACGTGCCGATACGCTCGGCTCAGGATACTCCGGCTTAGCTACTTCAGGGGCTAGTAGAGCGCCCTAGGAAGATATTGTACCCTCTATAAGTTCGCTACTTATAACGATCTCGCTTTAGATACTTGCCGAGCTTTTAGAGTCCGATCTTTATACTCTAAAATCCCCGCCTATACTCTCGATATCCTTACTAACTTCGAGAGCAGACCCCCTATTACCGTCTACGCCCTGACCCGCTTAGGTTAACTAGGTAATGCTCCCTTCTGTACTAGCTATAGCTAGCTCGGGAGTTCCTTTAGGGGTTAGGAGTCCTTCGTACGTCTTTTGCGCTCTACCTACCCCCGAGTCCTAACCGGACTCCTAAGGTACTATAGCAGGTAGTGCTACAGTCTCGGCAGCGGGCTTAGCCTACTCGCTAAGAGGTTACGTAGCGACCTTAAAGGACTCTAAAAGCACTTCCTCCTTGTTAACCTATATGTCTAAAATACTAGCGTCCTAGCTCTTCTCCCCCTTGTTAAGAAGATTAGCAAGCCCGTTAATAATCCTAACAGGCAGCTTTTCTTGCTCCTCGCGAATAGGGTCGAAGAAAGTTTCCTTATTAAAGGTAACATTCCAGGTGACGATAACGCGCTTTAATACCGGCACCTAGATCCTGTAAATGTTAGTACCGTAGTACCTAACCAGGTATCTAATATGCCCTCGAGGTATTACTTTGAATGCTCGCCTCGAACGCTTTGCCTCTTGCTCCTTGTTAAGCAGGTAGGTACAGTAACTATACGCTATAATGCTACTCTAATCTAGTCGGAGGTCCGTAGTAAGCTCCTTGATTATACTCGGAGTATACTAGCGAAAGTACTGCTGAAACTATAATAGCAACACTTCGTTAGGAGTCCGCTAGTAGTACGCCTTGTTTAGGCTTATATTATACAAGAGCGTAGCTATAGGCGTGGTCTCGCTCTAGAGGTTCTTAGGGAGGCTAACGTAAAATCCTATCTTGATAGCCTTGTTAATGATCTCTTAGCCTACGCGCTCAGCACCCCCGTTAGGCTCTGAGGTATATGTAGGGGACGTCTTAATGTCGATACCTTCCTCCTTGGCCTATATCTCGTAATAAGTAAAGCCTTTAAAGGCTATTACTACCGCCTTGTTATCCGACCGAATCTTACAAATAGAGAGGCTATATTGCCTTCTTACCTACGCCTCGAACGTAGATAGCGTATTAAAAAGCTCGGCTTACGTCTTGGTCACTAAACAAAAAACGAAAAGCTTGCCGCTATACTTGTCCTTGATTACAAGAAGCTAGTTCTTGCCGTTAAAGCTCGTAGGGTAATTGAACAGGTCCTACAAGATCCTCTAGAACGGTCGTATAGAGGCGTTATCTAAAGGACGCCTCGAGATCACTTGGTATACGTGTGTTTAAGCGTAGCTTGTATACTTAAGTCGCGTAATACCCTTGATCCGAACTCCTCTAACGTTCTAGACGAGTGCCTATAGCGCTTCTAGACCTAGATAACCAGATCTAGCGTACTAGAGCGCGTCCGAATCCTCTCTCGGGCGCCGCAAATCCTTCGACCGTCGTATAGTAGCGGCCTTTACACGCCTAAACACTTTTTCTATAGTTAATACAATTATTATAGTCCCTACGAAGCTCCTAGGGACATAGCTAGGAATCGTCGGGCAGAGGGTAAAAGGAATGTATTCGAGGAAGACGAGATTGTATATACGCAATAGCTTCTTAACTAGGGTATTCCTCTCGAGCGTACTATAGCGTAGCAAGCAGTCTAAACCTAGATACCAGATCCCTGCCTTATATAGAGCGGCCTCGGCAACAATGTTAATATAGAATCCCTTAACTATAGCAACGTTCTCTAACACTAGGTCCTTAGTAGCAGGTCCACGACGGCCGTCGATTACGTTCTTAATAATACGCCAGCTAGTGCCTAAGATCGGGCAAGCAGACGTGCCAGCCTCTACGTGCTTATTTCCTTCGGCCTTAACGAAAGTGCTAGGGACAAGCAGATCCTTGCTATTAACAATGTAAATAGCACTATAGTTGTTAACTAGAGTGCTCTTAGAGAACGGGTATTTAGAAAAGGAGAGAGTGGAGAACACGCTAAAGGGTCCTATAATCGACGGATCAATTACAGTAGCGTTGATCGAACTAGGGTATCTACCCGAACCGCTTAACGAGGATTTGTTAACCTAACTACGTTCCGCTATAGTAGCACGTACCTCCTTCTAGCAGGGCTCCTTTAGCCAAGCAAGGATCTTAGCCCGCTCTGTATTAGGTAGCTGCCTAAACTTACTAGGGACCCTAGTCACTACTATCTCGAGCGTGAAATAGCGATTAGGCTTCTAACTATACTTGTTGTTAGGCCGGTAGGGGCAGGGGTTCTGCTTGGATATTAGGCTGCTACTAGTCTTAGCTTTAGGCGCGCGGCTACCCCCTGATTGGCCCTGACCGAGCGTCGGGAAAGTGGTGAACAGGCTTAGGCCCTTGGCGGCGGTAACGCTGATCTCCTTATTAACTAGAGTAGTGAACATCCTCCTATATTCGTCAAGGGAGGGTACCGGTTAGCCTAGACTATCTACCTCGAGTAGATCAGTTACCTTCTAGCCTGCCTAGTCTAGAGCGATCTTCGCCTAGAGTGTATCGAGAAAATCTTTTACCGTAAGTATACCCTTAACGTCTAGGATATCGTACGCCTAAGCGTTCTGGTAGGCTCTGGTCCAGTCTTGGAGCTAGACTATAAGGTCGATCTTGCTAATCCTAGCGCGCTCGAGTACCCGACGGTATTCCTAGGTGACCGTTGTTAAGACTAAGGTATTAGTAGGAGACACGAGCTTACAAAGGGAGACTATAAGCGCGTAGGTTCTAACCTTCCCCTCCCTATAGTTCCAAGTAAGGGCTATAGTCCGTAGACCGCCGTCGACCGTCAACTCGAGCTAGGCGTTAAGGGTAGCAATACGTACTATAAGCTTGTCCTAATTAGTACGCTCCGCTTTATAGTCCTCTTGTTCGATTAGGAGTTCGGCGCGTACTACCTTAGGGGTAGGATCCTCCTTAAGCTTCGGCCTAGATTCCGGAGTCCGTTTGGCTTTGGGTTAGCGCTCCTAGTCCGTAATAGCTATATTATACCGGATACGGCTCGCTTATTGGAAGTCTTCTAGGACGCTCTACGTAGTAGGAGCCTCGGGCTCCTCGGGCTCCGGAATGCCAGTCGTCTCGGGGTTAACGTACTTCCAGACCTTGCAAACATCTTTAGCCTAGTAGCGGAACTGTACGAACTACGTAGGGTAGCTAGCGCGATCCGTGAGCTTGACGGAGGTAATCTTGGATGCCGACATGATGATTTCTGGCGGGGTTGGCGATATGCGATCGGAAAAACGTATAGAAAAAAGTATTCCAAATAGAAAGAGAAAAAAATACACTTCTGTAGTATAATAGGGGTAGCTACGTGCGACGTTCAGAGCACCGGGGTTATAACTGTCGCACTAACAGAAGGCTTAGCGGAGGGCAGGGGGCAAGTTCGAATAGATAGAAAGGGATAATCCATTCAGAGAAAGAGAAGTGCTCTGATGGAGCCTATATACATATGAGAAGAGTGCACGTGAGCTTTGTACCAGAGGTACCAAGTTCCACTATACCAAGGCGCTAAGCCCTACATCACGACATTTGGGATCAACAGAAGCAACAGGGGTTCCTTCTTGCTTGTCCTCTCGTAAAACCATTTCAGGGGATTATGGCCCGAATGTATTACCAAGGTCCACTGTCGTTATGTACAGCAGTGCCCATCTCCCACTTTGCCAGGAATGGGGCTCTGGGCTTTCATCTCGTTTCCAGGCTGTCTGCTTTGTAACATAAACCAAGACGGCTTGCTTGAACTTCTATGTGTGTTTCTTTGTCTTTTTGAGTCCAGTATAGATAGGCCGAATTACGTTTCCGGGATTTGTTCCGATACCTTCTTTGTGAGTACTATGGCAAAGAAGCTGGCGACATTTGTTGGGTTGGACCAAGTTGATGCTACAAAGATGCCAGCGATACCCCAAAACCGGGTCCCAGCTGCAATTGAAGTCCTGCACCGCAAGTCACATCAACAGCAGCTTGAATCGTCATGTCCGCCCCCGCCACCACGTCCTCCCCGGCTACGGGCACTCACACAATTGTGGTGCACCCGTTGAAGAATCCCGAGATTGAGCAACGATGGAAGCTTCATCTTGACCAACACAATGTTTCGTCCCAGTACCTGCGCGGACGACCTGGCGGCTTTATTTTCCTCCGCTGGTTCAAGAGGAGTCGATCCGTCAGAGTGGGACTGTATGCAACAGTCGATGCTCCGCAAGAGCTGGTTGTCATCAAAACGTTGCGCGGCTTGCCGGACTGGAACGTCGACTCAGCATCCAACAAACAGCAGGTGATGGCGTCTGAAATCGAATTCAGTTCCGTCTTCAACGAGCAAGGCCCGCTTGACCCGCTTGTCAAGCGTGGCCTACCGTTGTACGATGCCGTCAATGATACGCGGACGCCCTTTGTCCAGCTGCACGCATTCCAGGTTCACCGTCCGGGAAGCAAGGACGACAAGTGTGGCGATGAAGTTCAGGCGGGCGACTCGGAGGATGAAATGGCCGAGTCTGGGAGGAAAAAGGACCCGGCTGAAAACGAGCCGTACCGCAAGTTTGGCGCCTCACTCTTCTACAAATACTACAACGGCGGGACACTTCACGATTTCATCGACAAATATAGGATCGCTGAAAAACCGGTTCCCGAAGGCTTCATCTGGCATGTCATTGCCCAGCTGGGCCGGGCCGTCTCGTGGCTTCATACCGATCACATGCCTTCCCGAAAGCACAATATCATGGACGAACAGAACATTGAGCTGTCGGAACATCCGACGTCCAGATCCAACTTGGCGGTCAACCTGGCGAGACGCAACGGCCCGGGCTGGGTGCCCATCTGCCACCTGGACGGCCACCGGGAGAACGTGTGGTTGCACTATCCGACCGACGAAGAGAAATGCAGGGACCCCTCGCTCGAGCAATTCACCGACTCGCTGCCGCAGATTATCATGGGCGACTTTGGTCTTGCGATGGCGGCCGACAAGAATGCCGATGACCCTTTCTCCCAACAACGAAACCCCACCACCCCCCATCTCGAGGCGGCACGGGACAAGGCTGATATCGGGGACAACGTCATGAGACTGATGACTGCCCATCTCGACAGCGACCAACAGAATATACTGTATCGTCGGCTGAGCGAGCCGAAGAGCCCCGAGTATATAATGAGCTACGTCAACAGGATGGTTCCCCTGGTCGATCCGAACGCCCCCGGGCAGCCATATAGCTTGAAGCTCCATGATTGTCTTCAACGGTTCGACATCTTGATCCGGCTCCTAGGAACGAATGAGTTTTATGAGGCGTTGGCGGCGCAAAATACCTCTCGCCTGAAGAAAATCCCGTCGCACGACTTCGTCTTCGGCTCTTTGATTGCCCAGGCCGACTGTCAGGTCGAAAAATACATAAAGGGTGGCGACATGCAGTCAGTGCGTTGGACACAGTGTGACAATGTTTACATGCCTTACCACTACGCCCCGAGCGAATCCGGCCAAGCAGAAGCAAAGGACGACGTGGACGGAACCGAGTATGGGCATGTGCGCCACGATTGGATGAGAGTCCACAGGAGCCTGGAAAGAGACGTCGAAAGGCGATTCATGGAGTACCCGCCGGGGAGTGTCGAGATCTGTACGGCCGATTTGACAGGCGGAACTGCAGACGGAGAGCTGGAGGAAGTGAACTTCCCCTTTGAGAAGCACCACTGGCAACCGGAGGCGCCTCAGCCCAAGCCAGTGCCCAGATCAAGAACCCCAACAGCCCCTCCACCGCCGCCGCCGCGTCCTCCTTCCGCGCCGGGCAGTGCTGGGTCCTTACCCGATTACGAGGACACCCCGCCCGGGAGCCCGACGAAGCCGGGAGCCACCGCGGCAAGGCGTGCAGATTCGGCTGACTCTCTACCCGACTACGAAGACACCCCGCCAGGAAGCCCAACGAAGCCGGCCACCATCGCGGCATCCCGTGCTGCTGTGCGACTTGAGAAGCAGCGGCCGAGGTATCCATCGCCGGGGAAACAGTCGCACCGGATACAAAAGAAACACCACGCGCAGTGGTTCGCGCGCCGGTCACGGTCTCGGAGAAGGTGGATGAGCGTAGTGTGATGGTTCGGGAGTGTAGAAAGGTGAAGAGAAAAGGGTTGCATACTGGCTGGTGCAAAAAGAATTGCCTACTACAGGAATCGAACCTGTGATCTTTGCATGTCGTCGAGGATACAAGTGCAACGCATTAGCCACTATGCTAAGCAGGCGGCTGAGTTACTGTGGCAAAATGGATAATGGGTCATCTATGTAGAGCATACAAGATTTGGTGTTTCTTGCCCCTGACTCCAACCATGATGTACACAGCTTCTCCTTTAAACGACTCATAGAACAACGCTGAAGTTCTTTTTTGCCTTGGCCACACCGCCAACGTCTCCTCGTCCTGGACGTTGGATATTGCTTAACATTTATATCTAGGCTGTGGACGAGCAGCACCCAATGGCGTGCTCAGCACAAGTTCCCCAAGTACTATAGTAGAAGTTAGGGCGACAGAGCTTGGCCCGAGCAGGTACGCACCGCCGATGTGAAGGTGTGGTTCTTGTCCGGTTCTAGATTCCCCAAGAATGACCTCTTCGCGAGGTCGATTAGTTCCTCGTCAATGATTCTGGAGGTTATGGTGCGTATGTGATGAATGCTGCTGACATATTAGAAGACAGGCTTCACGGCTCAACAGTACACGAACCTCTGTTCTTCTGTGACTCTTATCAGATAGGCAAGCACTGAGCAGAAAGCTGCACCTAGGGTACCGCTCTTGAATCATCCATCCTGTTCATCCTCTCCTGGTTCATATATCATAATATCATCAAATCACTGCCCCTGTCAACCCCCCTAGCATCATCCCCCCCAGCAACGGCGCCATCAAGGGAAACCCTAACCCACCTCCAAACCCCCTCCCCACAGGTCTCCCGTACCTGTCCGTCGGCCGATCCCACCTCCCGCCCCCAAACTTGCCACATCCATACCCACCATACGCATTCCCGTACATCTCCCCCTCGGGCCTTAAATACCGTCCAGACGGCCATGCCCGCCTCCCATCCGCCCCATCATACACAACCTCACTCATATACGGACTCACCCGGCGCACGCCCGTCACCCCGGGAAACGTATGCCCCGGCGGCTCCAGATACACCTTGGTCCTGTTCTCGTCCCGCCCCATCAGCTGCGGCCGCCCGGTGCGCATGGCCTCGAGCATCGCCCGCCGCAGGATCCGGTGCTGCCGGTACATTTCGTGCTCGGCGGCCGCGCGGCGCGCCCGCTCCGCCGCCCGCTCCTCGTGCGTCGTGCCCGTGATGCGATCCTTGAGTTTGCGGCCGAGCGAGCGATGGTCCTTGTCGCCATGGCCACGGTCCGTGTCCGACTCGCCGTCGGTGGACTCGGCCGTCATGTCGGCTTGGCTGGGCCGCTGCCGCGAGGAGTCCAGACCGGAGTGGGTTTTGCGGATGGTCCCGCGTTCTGACGGCGGGAGCGAGTTGAGGTAGACTTCGTCATCGTACGGGTGGTGCCAGATGGAACGCGGCGGGGACGACATGGTGTCGACGAAGAATTGGTGCTGGGTTTCCGGGTCGAACTCGCGCACCCAGCCTGGGGGGAGAGGCCGCAGTTCGTCTTCCATGCTGCGCCGCGCGTGGAGAGGGATGCCATTGCGGGGGTGCGGGGGGAGCGTGTCGGGCCCCGTAGCCTGTTCGTATGACGGCGGCGGCTCAGATGGTGTGTCCATTTTGATGAACAGCTGGGTTTTGTAAGCTGAAGCTGAAGCCCGACGACTGGTATCGTTTGGAAATGAGTAACCACACTTGGATTGGGCGTGTTACATCTTGAACGTTTAAAGTCTAGACTGGAAACTGGCGGTCAACCCCAAGCTGTCGATGTACGTCATAGGTCTGTCAGAAGTTGGCGACACTTTGAACTATGACGCCATTAAACTGGGGTTTATTGGTGCTTTACTGCCCACTGGAAGCAAAGTGCAACTTCAAGAACGGAACTACGACTGGGAACTCTTAATCCATCTCAACCCGTTGGTATGCATTACATGCCGCCTGTGGCTACATGGAAGTGTGCCAGATGTTCCAAGACTGAACATAGACTCTAGGGTCTGGAGTCCAGACTCCTCCAGAATCCAGAATCCAGGCAGAATCATATCCATCACCCATTGCAAATTGAACCGGAAATCACATTGTTATTGCCCAGCCCTCACTTCTCATATTTGATAACCACCCGACGCCGCGCATCAAGAGCAGAAAATCGTACCAGAAGAGTATGAAATCATCACCAGACTTCTTGGCCCCTCATAAAGCCAATACCCGCCTACCACACAGTGTCCCCGTCCGAATCGCTGATATACCCACTGCCAGTAAAATACCTCCTCTCCCTAGCGCTCCCACTATACCCTCCCGCCATCCAGGCCCGTGCCCTTGCCCGATCGCTCTCCCTCATCAGCGTATCTCTGTCCCGCTCCCTTTGCCGCTCTCTAATCTCCCTTGCAATTTCTCTCTGTATTTCCATTTGACGCGCCTCCCTCTCTCTCTCCCTCCTTCCCATCGGGTCCCCGTTCGTCCCCGGCACATACCTGACCCCATTCCGCGATCCCGCCGGCCTATTACTACCCCTCGGCACAGCATTCGGAACAGGTGGCTCAGCGAAAAGCTCGCACTCTGCACAGAAGCAGCCATCCACCAGCCGCCGCGTCATCCGACATCCCTCGCACATGCCCACACTCCCAGCGGGTGCGCTGGCCCCCGGCCTCCCGCTCCGCCGGACGCGCGAAGCAGGCCGCCGGCTGGGAAGGTCGACGTCCGAGTCGGAGTCTGGCGGGCTGACGATCACGGGGGTGCGCGTGCCCGCTGCGATGCCAGGTGAGGTGCTGCGCGCGCGGCCCGACAGACGGCGTGGGAGTCTCGGGAGTGGTTGTGGTGATGCGGGCGGGCGGCGGGCGGGGGGAAGGTCATAGGAGCTGGGGCGGGCCGGGCCACAAGTGTGTGCGGAGCCGGGGCAGGAGCAGTTCTGGTGGATGTGCACGGGACCGTAGTTGAAGTTGACGTTGATGGGGCGGTCGGGGAAGTCATCGGCTAGGTCCGTGACGATCTGGCGCTCGACGACGACAGCGCCGTAACCGTCGGCAATGCGACTGGTGAGGTCACGATCGCGATCGCGATCACGGTCCCGGTGGTGCTGGCGGGAACCACTGTAACGGGGATGGTGGTGTGGGGGCCGGATGTGGGCAAACGGGCGCGGCGGGCGGGGAGGACGGACTTGGTCAGCGAAGTCGAGTCCGTAGCGGGCCATTTCGGCCTGCTGGGTTCTGAGAACAAGCGCCGTTTTGGAGGTGGTCGGACCGCAGGCGGTCAGATCGAACGGTGTCAGAGGTTAGGAAATACCCGTTGGCTGATGTGGGGTAATTTCACTCTCCAACCCTCCTGCAGAGGGTTGGTCCCAAAATCGCCGGACAGGACAAAATAGCCGGACACCCCACCATACATTTTACATAGCCAACGTGTCCACGGCTGATGAATATAACGCCTACCACTCGACCAGTTTAAATAGTCAATTGCTGCAAGTTAGCCAGGTTGATGATATTGGTCTGGAAAGCTTGAAAACGCGATAAAATTGAGTTGCAATTACTCTGCGCGCCCTGCGTGGCTGGCATCGCTGCTATCGCTACTACTACCATCGCTGCCATTGCTATCGCCATCAAGGTTGTCATCATTGCCGTTGCTATCTCTGGCATCGTTGTCATCATTGCCGTTGCTATCGCCATCGCTGGCATCCTCTAATCTAACCCTCTCGCGGCTAGTTTTGCGTTTCCACTTCTGGATGCTGTGCATGATCTTCTGATACTTTGACAACGAAGGAGATTCGTTGTCAAAGTCATCCTCTGAGCTGGATTCGCAGTTGCTGTCGCTATCGTCAAGAGGTATAACTAACCCGTCGCCTAGTTGTATACTAGGGACCTTAGGGGGCGGTGGTGTGAGTTCCCGTAATGGCATCTTCATCGACCGGGGGATATCTCGGACTCTACTATCGCCAAGATCAAGGAAGGCAATGGGTTGACCGTTCGGAGGTACCTAAAGAGGGTCTCGCTCGTTAAGTGGGATGTAGTCGTCTTGCCCTGTCTCGACAAGGAACTCCTTGAAGCCTTTTATAACCTTTCTGCTAGTGATAGCAGATACAGCCTTGTTTTCTGGAAGTCGCCTCTACACCTCCCACTCAGCCTTGTACTTCTGTTCGAAACTCTGGGCGATATCGTATATGGCCTTCTGGCTCTGCCTGCGCAGGGCGGTAGTGTGTGCTTGGTCTCTGAGGTCTTGCGTATATCGAATCTTCTGGACGCTGACGCTTGTCATTACATCGCCAGACGGTTTGACGGTACGACCTCGAGTCTTCTTGGCGTTAAGGCTAGCTAAACGAGCCTTCCTATCGACAGCGAATTCGTTGAGATGTGCTTGGGCAAGTTGACCTTCGTTGACGGTGAGGGCGATATCGCGAAACCCCTGTTGTGTAGGCGAGCTAAATAGGTTAGTATATTTCGACTCGATCCTCTCGACTGCCTTCTTTGCGCGTTGCTATCGCTTTTCGTCCGGTAATATAGAAGGGTGTTTGACAGTGCTGATCTTGTCCTCCTTTTCTTCCACTATACTAATAACCCGTGTGCGGTTTGGTGGGAAGATACCAGTCTTTTCGAAGCCGGTTATGATGTTGACCCTCTTGAAGCTAGCCGCCCAGATCCCCTGAAACCCCTGAACAAACTCGCCACGCGTAAAGGTCAGACTACCCTGACGTACGTATCGCCGTAGTCGCTTCTGGTGAGTATCCTTTAGATGGCGAAATACACCTACGTCCATAGGCTACGTGAAGTGTAAGGAGTGAGGGGGCAAGAAGACCAAGATAATGTCGAACTGGATATAGTACTCGTATAGCTCGATGTTATGATGCCTAGAGAAGCTGTCCATTACTAATATACGATAGACACGCTGTTCCTTAGGGACCCTCTTCCTCTGGGCATCATCTGGGTGTACCTTGTCAGGGTCAATAAAGGAGACCCCCTGACTTTGACAGTGCTTATCGCAGCCAAACCACTCCTCCAGACTTACTTTAAGGCGCTGGAAGTCGGCGTACGCTTTGAAGGAATGCTTGTTGAAGTGGCATATCCAATCGTACATGATCTCGGCGTTATTGAAGGCGGTCTCAGAGACTGCAAAGCGTATATCCTTATCCAGACCCTCGATATCCTAGTCCTCGGTTGGCCAATGCTTGAAGATATTATATACGGGTATAGCATCGCCGATGGCACTGCCTACGCCGATCAGGGTCATCGACTCCCTGTTATGGAGGTCCGGAATCTCTGGCTAATATATATTAGCTAACGCAACGTAACGGGGTTAGGTAACTTACCTGCTTCTTCTTGTTCGTTTTAATAGCCAAGACCTGGAACTTGCCGCTTAACATCGCTAGCAGGCAACCCATCTCATCCACGTTCCAGCAGCCAGAACTGGTAATCCGGAACTGTTGGACAGCTAACTCTAGTTTATCGTAGAACTCGTTGAGGTATTATATCTGCTATTCGGCCGAGAGGCGCACTACCTCTATAGGCTTGAAGTAGGTTGGTTTAAACCATGGATGGTCGACCTTCTAGCGCTTCCACCATTTATTGCTGATGGGAGGTAGAGGAGGGTCGCGGCGCGCCCGCAGTCGATTAGCACCGTCTTCGAGAAGATCTCTAGCGCAGAGGGAGCCAGAGTTAATGAGCCAATGCGCGTATGCCTCGAGTGCGCTGTCTTCGTCGTTGCGCAGCGATCTAGGGCGGCCAACGTGCCTGTTCGAAGTCGATGGAAGGCCAGTCTCCTTCAATGACCTCAAATGAACGCCAATCTGCGATTTTCCGGTCTTAAAGCGCTTTGCAGCGTCGCGAAGGCTGGGTTCTTTGACGATGTATCGCGAGATCCGACGGCTAAGAAGGAAGCGCGTTTGGGCACGCAATAGCCATTTTGCCGCGCGAACGCTACCTGGCTCGACTAGGTCGGTTGTAAGGACCATTTTGACATAAACACGGGCAAATTCGGTAAAGAATAGGTGGTTGGGCGACGCGTTGTCTTTGGATGTGTGTGTTTTACTAGCAACTATGGACGGTAAAAAAGAGGTGGACCTGTCCGGCTATTTTGTCCTGTCCGGCGATTTTGGGACCAACCCTCTGCAGGAGGGTTGGAGAGTGAAATTACCCCACATCAGCCAACGGGTACGCTTGGGCTGGAATTAAGCAAGAATTGACGAAAGTGATGGGAACTGTCAAGCCCAGTGCACAACTGAGTGTGCTGCGGGGCACAAATCCTCCTCTCGCCTCTCAGAGGTGCAGACTGCAGAGAGATCTGCATGCACGTTGCAGGGCACGTATTTTTCCAGCGTTGGTTGGTGCAATGGCTTGGCACAGGTAGAAGAAGTCGCGCGACTTGCAAGGCATTCGCTCACCGATTTAGGTTGCGACAAGGCCAGCGCGTAAGTGGGATGCATCCAAGCACAAATCGGTGTTGGCAGGCCAGAGGCAACGCAATAGGCCAGCCTAGGCCAAGCTGTTGTGCAGCAACTGAGTGACGTGTTCTTGCGTGGGCTTACAGTGGCACTGGAAGAGCATGTGGGAGAGATGCGTTGCATTGATTGTCATGTATCGAAGGAAGAGACAGAGGAAAGAGAGTGTGTGAGAACATAGCTATATATATAACAGGAAATGAGAAACGGGGCGCTAAGTGGGTGCGAAGTAGCCAATCAGAGCGGACTGTAGAGACAGGGCTGGTTGGGTCGTAATACACCCCCCTAGCTACGAAGTAGCTAAAAGAGAATACCTAGCTGGCTAGCTAGCTAGCGGCGAGATGCTGAAAAATAGGAGGTCGAAGGCTCGAATTGCCAGAGTAGGGTTAATGGCTAAAAATTCCTTATCGTTAACATGTGACCTGGCGTTACGTTTGTATAATCGAAGATGTACCAATGTAGATCCTGGCTAATCAGAACGCGGTTGTACCGATCGGTCGCAATGCGATCTTTAGTTACCTATTTTACGAAGTTAAATCCGAACCGTCCTATAATAACAAAAATCAATCGCGCCGCCGACCCCTCTAACTACAACTATAATAATAACAAAAACAACAATAGCTCCGAATACTTAGGGTATAGCTGCCTCTATCGCCCGCGTAGCGTTATTGGAGAAAGCCCGCGCGACTAGGCTCGCGAATCTACGCGCGGCGCGCGAAGAAGAGGAAGAAGAAGAGGTCGTCGCCGTTAGCGACGACGATGCCGCTCCCGTTAAAGAGAGCGAGGCTAGGGCTCGGACTAGCGATAGTTCGAAGACCCTAAATAACAAAAGGAAGAGGGATATAGTTCCTGCTATACCTAGGTATATTAATCGCGTTGCTATTGATTAAAGCGTTTTTGTTAATTAACGCGCTAACTTTTAGATACCTAGTTATAATAGCGACGAGGATATTGCTACCTTTGCGTCCCGCGCTATAGTTTACCGCCGTTACCTACGTTCGGCCCTATATAGGTTGTTAAGTAGCGCTTGCTTAGTTCGCCTAGATACTAAGGACAAGGATAAAGCCTACGTTCGGTACTTGCGTACTGGACATCTATATAAGAAGTTGCTAGAACCTATAGTCAAGACGGCTATAAAGTTCCTCTTTATAAAGTAGAGTAGCGAGGTTATAGCTAGTGTAAGTCCCTTCCGTTCCTATTAACCGCTATATACTAATAATAGTATAGTAACTATAGAGGGTTCGCCTTATAGCGAAGTACTTAATAGAACGGGAGGAGAAGAAGGAGAAGGTAGTAGCGGATATAGCTACTAAGGTCCGGGCTAAGGCGATTGCTAAGTCTCGGGCTAAGGTAGCTACTAAGGCGGTTGCTATATTAAGGGCCAAGGCCGAAGAGAGGCGTACCGCTACTATAGCTACTGCCGATATAGCTGCCTCGGATAATAGGTTAGTAGTAGTTAGTTCCTATAAGGTTGCTAACTAGAGAGAGGCTCCTGCTCTAGTTAGGATAGTTACTAGTAGCGTTTCGGCCGTTCCGGCTACTAAGTTAGCTAGATTAGCGAAGGAGGCTCGGGAGTTAGATAACGCAGGGGCGTTGTCAGCTTTAAGGTTATCGATAGCTATAATTAGTAGTTTATACCACGTATTAGCCGCAATAGATACCTATTATATAGAGTTAAAGAGGAGGAAGGCGGGCTAGTAAGCCCGGGAGTGTGTATATATATAGCCGCGTTTGCATTTAGTGATTTTCTTATATACTATTTTGCTCTTTCGGGCCGGATAATACCTAGTGTATTTTAGGCTAGATGTCTAGTGTTAGATACCTAGCTTAATTACAAAGATCCGTTTTACTCTATTTAATAATATAGCGAGCGTCTTAGAGGTTTAATATAGCGCGGAAGTGCTTGAACTTCTAGCGCGGCAGCCGTTTTGTAAGACCGTCTACTAGTATATCGGCCGTAGGTAGGTACTTAACCTTGAATAACCTGTTAGTATACTCCTAACGTACCTATATGTTATAGATGTCTATATAGCGAAGCTTAGTAACTACGCGCTAGTTATCTCCTGTAACAAGGCGGATAGTTTGCTAATTGTTATAGAAGATACAGTATAGTTCGCTAAGATCGAACTAAATATTAGCGAAGAAGCGCTTTAACGCTATAGTCTTACGTATAGTAAGAGAAACAGTAAGTAACTTAGCTTCTATCGAAGAAGTTGTAACGGTCTTTTAGCAGTAGGCTTTCTAGTTAATAACCCTACCGTGTAGTATTATAATATACCCCTAGGATAAGCGGCGCGTCTTCTCGATATCTACGAACGAGGCGTCGCTAGCGATAAGTAGGATGTATATCCTAAAGGCGATGCTATACCGAATGGCTAAAAACCAGGTGCCGAAGAGGTAAACGATAACGTATTCCGTAGCCTCGATGTATATAGGGCTAGGATTCTTTAAGAACTAAAAGAGCTACGATATAGCGAAGGCTATATTAGGGCGGATTATAATAGCTGTATATAGAATAGAGCTAATAAGTTCCTAGAACTGCTTAATGTCCTTAAACAGAGTAAGACCCTCGAATAAGTAAAGGTTATATTCTAGGGGGATATATAGGAAGCGAGTCTCTTTATTAAGATTAAAGCGCTTAGCGATCCGCTCGATATACTAATTGTAGACTAGATAGACTATACGATCCTCGCGGTTTCTTAAGACGTAGATACCAAGGAACTACAAGACGTCGCCTTAACTATACACTTTGTACTTTGTAGCTAGCGTATCTATAATCCGGTTTGCCTTATTAGTATAGTCCTTATAGTAGAATATAAGGTAGTTATCTACGTAAAACAGAACCACTATATAGCAGTGTTAGTTGTAAAACAAGCATAGTTCCTTACCCGATGCTATTAGACTAAGTTCGCGGAGCAAAGAGGAGAACTCTTCGTACTATAGAAAGGGGGATTTGTATAAGCTATATAACGCTTGTTCAAGTTCGACGAAGGTATTGCCTTACTTGAAGCTGGCTAGGAGGTAATAATCCTCCCTAAACCCCTAAGGGAGCTTATAGACGATTCCTTTGTCTATTTTAGCGTTTAGGAATACCTAGGCAACGTTAAACTGCTTAACTTCTATATCCGCGTTAGCGGCGATAGCTATTATAGCCTAGAAGGAACGGGATACAAGTGTTGCAGCGTATATATTTTGTAACGAATTAGCGCTCTAAAGATCACCTCTTACGTAGATACGTGCCTTATATTTCTCTAAGAATCCGTCCTTGTCCTATTTGTAGGCGAATACCTACTTTAGGGGCAGGGGCTTCTCCTTAGAGAGTTTAGATATAGAGGACTAAGTGATATATCTCTAGGTTTTACGATTCACAAGATTCCGAATCTCCAATTTAGTAGCTCTAACGAACTCTTTGCCTATCGGATGCTTAGCAAGTTACTTCTAAGACTTTGGAGCTTTAAGAAAGGTATCTTAGTGAACGTAGGGAGGGGTCGGGGCAGCGTTAAGTCTAGCCGCGTACCGGGGTATAATCGCGGCGGCGATAACTATATATAGAGTATAGTGTGCCCGATCTCCCTTATCGAGTACCTCCTTATAGTATAGTATATACGTTTTATAAAACGCTTGCTACATTCTGAGTTCAGGGACGTAGATATGGTCCAGAGTATACATTTCTAAAGTAAATCTAACAATCCTAGCGGTAGATATAGAAGGACCGTTGTTAGCAGGGTCTTCTAGGTCCATTCCCCTAAGCCGCCGGCTTATATAAGATACCAGGGTAAACACCCGCTTAGTATACTTACGTTTTATACGTTCACGGGCGGGGGACTTAGGTTTGTTAGTGTTGTCTAAGTTATCCGAGCTAGAGGAGTAGTAGCTAGGGTTTGAAGATTCCAGGCTGTAATTCTCGGGAAGTAGGTTATCTAAGTATATAGAGTGCTTGGGATAGTAATCGACCAAGTCCTCGAAAACAGTACTTATATTAGAGGCAATGCTTTGTACACTTCTAAGGCTGTCTCTAGAAGTATATATATAATCCCTATTGTCATCTAGGCTCGTAGGCCTAGTAGGGGTAGAGGCTGAACTTTGAAATAACTAATCTAGTGTCGGGAGTCCTCTATACGCGTAGTCTCTAGAAACTAAAGGTAGCTTGCTTGTATCACGCTAGGCCACTATTCTAGATGTAGTTACCCCCAAGTCCTAACTAGGATTCGGAGTTTCTATACCCCTAAGCTTGTCTTTAGAATACTCGGGGGATATAGACGTAGGAGTCGTCGCTTCTAGATTGTCCATCTCGCCGTCCTTAACGCCGCTTAGCACTACGCCTATAGCGGGCAAGTATAGCTAAAGCTCTAGGGAGTCTACTAGATTCCGCTTCTTAGCGATGGTCTATAGATCGAACCTCCCTTCGCCCTTCTCGAAGAACTAGTTCTCGTTAAAGGTAACGTTATAAGTTGTAACAACTTTATAGAGTACTAGAACCTAGATTCGGTAGATGTTTGATACCTTGTAACTAACAAGGTAACCGATATATACTCTAGGCTTCGACTTGTATACGCGTTTCTGCTTATCCCTCTCTCTCTCTTTGTATAGAGGATATACGTAGCAACCGTATACGTAGATACTGCTCTAGTTAGGCCGTAGATCCGCTGTAAGGGAGACGATTACGTCTAGCTAAAAGAACCGGAAGTAGGTTTAGAACTAAGTAAGGAGGACGTTATTTAGTAACTTTATCGAAGGATACGTTTAACTTAGGCTTATACCGATAAGCTACGTAGATACCTCCTCTCCTTCTAGCTAGAGGTTGCCTAGGAGACTAGCTCTAGCTATTATCTTAATAGAGCGGGTAATAACTTCTTGACTAGCGCGTTCGATAGCGCTAGTCGGTTTATGTATGTTAGACAGAGGGAGTTCAAGCTCGATACCTAGTTCTACGTACCATTTCTGGTACCAGGTACAGCCACGATCCCTAGTTTTAACAAAGGAGTCTTCGTTATCGTGCTTGAACTTGTAGATCGCTACACCAAATTAGCGTCGTACCTAGGCCTTAAAGTATTAAAGAATCGGAAGAAGGAGGTCCTAGGTCTTGTCTTTAAGGCGGAAGATAAAGGGTTTGCTAGAGAACTCGTCTTTAAGAATCAGAGAGTAAATAGATCTATTATACCTACGTATATAATAGAAAAGGTCCTAAAATACTTGCTAGAACGGCCGTACTAACTTAGTTATAGGAGGCCTACGGGAGACGACTTTTCCCTAGTGTATAATAGAGCAAGCCTTGTAGTTAATACGTTTGGTTCTATTAATTCGAACGTTCTAGCCTCTCTAGACAAGAGCCTTGAGCGTATCCTAGCTAAGATGACCGGCGCGGATATACCAAAGGTGTTTAGAATCCTCGCGGGGTAGGAGAGGGTACCTCGATCCTAGTCCTTAACGAACTTGTTTTATAGTATCGCTTATTATAGCTAATATTATAAGCGTAGCGGAACTAACAGCAAAGTTGTCCAGACAGCTAGGTTAGATGTTATAGATTATAGCAAGGGACTACTCCGAAGGTATAGTAGGAGGATCCTTGTAGATCTTAGCGAGAGCTTGTTCTTTATCGTAAGAAACGGCAAGGGAAGAGTTACAATTATAAGGATATAGTAGGTAGGTAGAGAGAGGCTTGTATTCCAAAAACACTAGCTTATACCTACAAAGGAGAGATACAATAACAATGTTACTCTCTATCGAACCGAAACATAGTGTATAGTCCAAACTATAGTACTAGATATTAGCCTTATAGAGGGCTACCTCCAAGATAATATTAGAGTAGAATCCCTTAATAACTACGACGTTATTAAGAACCAGATCCTTAGATCGTAGGCCGTTAACGCTATTAAGTACTCCCTTAATACGCTATTTACCCCTTCTAGAGATAGAGAAACAGGTAGTACTAGCCTTAATATAGTTATCCTTCCTCGCCTTAACGAAGGACCTTTCTTCTAAAAGTATAGGGTCGTTAACAAGGTAGGTTACTCTATAGTTATTAACTAGGATACTATCCGATAGGATATGTTTACTAGAATCGACAGTTACAAAGATACCAAAGCTATTGCTAAGGCCGGTTTCTTTACTAAGGGCCGAGAGTTCTATAGGATCAATGATCGCGGCTATTACCGCGCTAGGAAAGCCCGGTTTAGCAGACGAAGTAGAGCCAGACAGGGATATAGGCTAGGGTTTGATTACCTAACCTTCCTTTTTAAGCTAGGCGCGGAGGTTATCCTACTTTTTCTCGGCGAACCGTTTATAGATCTACAAAACGAACTCGGGACTAACCGGGCCTTTCGGATGTTTAAACCTAGTTAATGTAGATTTAAGCGTATTATAGTCGATCAGCTTCTAAACGTAATTGGAGATTATATATAGGCAGGGGTGCTTAGGCTTAGTAGACGAAGATTTTTCACCTCCCTTACCCCAATCGCGGCGTTTGCTAGAACTAGTAGATTTAGTAGTAGCGAAGCTACCGTTAAAGTCCGGCTTGCTATAGCTAACAACGGTCTTAGCGGCTTAGATTAGGTCCTTAAGGCTCTTAAGGGGTTTTCTAACGTAGTTATCGATAATTACTACGTTGTATTCGCGGCGGCCCTATTCTAGGATAAGACGATCCTTAATTACGCGAAGGAAGTCTAGAACAGGCAGAGTACTACGAATATACTCGAGACCTGCTACCTTAGCGCGTTAGTAAGCCTAGCGGTAGTTAGCGATCTAGGTCCGTAGGTCTATATTAGATTACTTAGCCTCTTTAAGATAAGCGAGATACCGTTAGTAGGTTATATTAGCAATTATATTATCCGAGATTCTAACTTAGCGTTCTAGAGTACGGAGGAGCGCGCGTACGCCGAGTTACTAAGCCGTAAGGTTGGTCTCGTTAGTAGCGTTATAACGCTCGCGATTAATAGTAGCGATAATAACTTTACGTAGCGTATCTAGGTTCTTTTTGTTAACGCTTATACCTAGAGTAAGTTGCTAAGCGGAGTACCTAGTCTAGTTAGCTTAGTACTGGACAAGGATCCTCTCTAGACTTAGGCGTTAAGGAGGGACAGGCTCTAGACTGTAAGTAGCAACTAGCTTCTCGTTCTAGGCGGTTACCTTAGCGAGCTATTCCACTTAGTCTCGTGCTATTAGCATAGTAATAGCCTCTATAGTAGAGGGCGGCTAAAAACCACTAAGTATCGCCTCCTTAGTAACATCGTTCTGATCGAAACGAACGATATTATAAACGTAGAGGGTAATAGCGGCGCTTTCGATATAACGCTTCTAGATCGGCTAATCTATAGGACCTTTAAGTAGGATATCCGTTAGGATAGTAATGTTCCCGATTATATCTATAGTAGTAGAAGTCTCTATTGTAGAAGAACGACAGATAGAGGTAGACGGAGATCTAGAAGGTATAGCGGTACGGCGGAACGGGCAGAGAGAGTGGCGCTAAAGAGCGGCTTGACTTATACGCGGGCGGGGCGACTTTAAAGGACTTCGCGGAACGGCTATATAAGAGCGGTTCAAGCGGAAAACGAGGGAAGCTATATAAGGGCTTTGGCAATAGCGATTGTAAAGAACGAGGCGGCGGGACTTGTAAGAATAGTAAAACGAGTTATAAGGATTGTAGAATGATAATGCTTCTAAGCTATAATAGGTTTAGCTACTATACGAAGGGAAACGAGCACCGGGCTTATAACTCTTACGTAGGCTTATAGTAGCACTAGAAGAGTATATAGGAGAGATACGTTGCATTGATTGTTATATATCGAAGGAAGAGACAGAGGAAAGAGAGTGTGTAAGAACATAGCTATATATATAACAGGAAATGAGAAACGGGGCGCTGAGTGGGTGCGAAGCAGCCAATCAGAGCGGACTGCAGAGACAGGGCTGGTTGGGTCGTGACACGTGTTACTGGGGATATACATGTACATGTATATTGCATCTTGGAATACAAGTATTCCGGAAGCACCTTCCCAGGAGAGCAAACAGAAGGCGCAGAGCAGTGTTGTTCGAGCGTTGGTTTAGTTCGTCCGATTGTCGCAACAAGTTCCTCCAAGTCCAAACATCTGAAGTGTTCAACCACTACCGAGGTTGCTTGCATAATTCGACTTGCACAAGGTAATTTGTACACCCGGAGACTTGAGCTGTCAATCCATGCACGTAGCCTGCCGCGTTAGCATCCGCGGTAGCTTGTGAGGAAACAGCGCCAGCAGCAACTGGTTGGCATCAACATATCAACTGGCCACAATCAGTCAGAACGAGGCCTACTGCAGCGCCACGCCATTGCGTTTTGCTCACAGATACACCAGAGCTACAGAACCAAGGTCGTACAATCCTGTTGGCTCATTAGGTATACGCCGAGCCGTCGGTCTTCGTTTGGCCAAAGGAGGTCTGCTTTTAATGCTGTCCGCCCCAGCTTCGTGTTGCCAACCTTCTTACGTTCATGGGTAGGCCGAGCATTCCTTCGACGACAAGGTACAACCCTTCACGACAACATGGCCAACTTTAACCAACCCGAACTCACCAAGGGGCCGACTAACCTCAAGTCCAACTCCACGGTCCTTGTCAAGGCGTATCTCAGACAGCACCTCAAAATCTACAGGGAGCTCGCCGAGCTCCAGGAAAAGCTATGCGTTTCATCTTTGTTCCCCGAGTCCCCCAAGACTCACACTAGGAATCGAGGATAGTAATGCTGTCTCGAATCAACTGACCTTCCTACCTAGACCTGGGAAAGCAAAGAAGCCGACACCTACTTCCAAAGTCTCCAAAAGAGTGCGGATACCGCCGACACGAAAGCAAGAACCGTCTTCTTTAGGATGATGAAGAACATCGGCAGCGAGCTCGATAAAGCCACCGCGGCCTTTGACATCAAAACCCCCACCTGGCCGCCCTCCGCGCCGGCCATCCTCGACCTCTGCATGGCCCCCGGAGGTTTCTCCAGGGCAGCCCTTAACCGCAACCCCAACGCCTCCCTCCGCGGCATCAGCCTCCCCGTCTCCCAGGGCGGCCACGAGATGCTCATCCACAACTGGGAGTCGGACTGGCGCATTAAGATCGAGTTCCGTGACATCACCATGCTCGCCATCGAAATGGGCCTCCCGTCACTCTCCGCTATTCCGCATAACCACCCAGACGTGCCATCCTTCTCCGCCAACCGGCCCTTCCACGGAACGCACTTCGACCTGGTGCTTTGCGACGGCCAGGTCCTGCGCACCCACCCGCGGCAGGCCTACCGCGCCAAATGCGAGGCTACGCGGCTGCTGACCAGCCAGCTGGTGCTCGCGCTGCAGCGGATCCGACCCGGCGGGACGCTGGTACTCTTGTTGCACCGACTCGACTCGTGGCCGTCCGTCGCGTTGCTGCACACCTTTGCAGCGTTTGCGAATATTACGCTGTTCAAGCCCCGCCAGAGACACGCCATGCGCACATCCTTCTACCTGGTGGCGAAAAATGTGCGGCCTGAGGGCGTTGCGGCGCGGGAGGCGGTTGCGGTGTGGCAGGAGCAGTGGAAGGCAGCGACCTTTTCTTTTGAGGAGGAAGGCAGGCCGTGGTTGGAGTTGCTTGAAGCCGCGTCAGAGGCCACAGTAAAGGCAGTGTTGGACGAAGTTGGCCCGATGCTGATCGAAATGGGCGAGGAAGTGTTTGCTATCCAGGCCGGCGCGCTGAGGAACGCGTCGTTTATGAAGAATGACGGCGGGGAAAGCGGCGTGGAAAGCGGCGCAGGGTTGAACTAATCCAGGCTCACATCCATGGCAGTCCAAGAGACCGGCGTGGCAAGTTGTAATACATTTCACCTTCCAGTACTAACTATTCACCTAAGGTAAACATGTAGCAACCTGAAGACACCTTACTGTGCTGCAACCTTGCATGCAACCTGTGTTCGTCATGGACTGGCCATTACTCGATAGTAACCTTCTTCCCACCCTTCTTCTCCGCTTTGGGAACCTTGATGTCAAGCACACCGTCCTTGAACTTGGCCTGGACTTTGTCCTGGTCGACGGCGGCCGGGAAGCTGAAGACGCGCGAGAATTCGCCATATGACCGCTCGCTCAGCCAGTACCTGGACTTCTTCCCTCCCTCGTCGCCTTCCTTGGCCTCCTTGCCCTTGGACCCTCCGCCGCCCTCGAGCTTCTTGGTCTCTTGCGGGCCCTCGAGCAGTGAGCGGTCGCCCTCGGTGTGCTTGCGCTCCGTGTGGCCGCGCACGACGAGCGTGTGGTCGTCGGTGAACTCAATCTCGACGTTGTTGGGCGTCACGCCGGGAAGCTCGCCCTGCAGCACATACTCCTTGTCCTGCTCAGCCACATCGAACTTGGGAGAAAATGTCGCAACGCTCGTGCCGCTCTGGGTGTTGCCCAGCTGCAGGTGCTGCTGCGCGTACCGATCAAAGTCGTCGATCATGCGGAACAGGGACGGAAACTCAGGCCCACCCGGGTGCGAGTGCGAGAAGCGTGGGTGCCACAGAGACATGTTGCGCCGCGCTGACAGGATGCCACTTCGCGGGAATAGTGGTAGGTGTCTGGGTCGAAGTGATGGAACGGTCCTTGCTAGTAGAGTGCGAGAAACTTGCATTGTTGATGTGAGAGATCCAGGCGACACACGGTGTTGGAAACCGTAGCAATATAAGCCCGCCACCCCGTTTCCCTGATGACGGAATATATCACGAAACCTTGTTCGCTATGTCGTCGTTACTACACCACCTGCATCAGTCTCACATCACCAGGCTAGCAGAGCTGACCACTGGTCCACTTGATGTCACGATGTGTCGTGAGGTAGGGCTTAGCGCCTTGGTATAGTAGAACCTAGTACCTCTAGTACAAGGCTTACATATACTCTTCTCTTATATATATAGGCTCTATTAGAGCACTTCTTTCTCTAAATATATATGATTCGTACTCCGCTATACCTTACGGCGCGCCGGTCCTGCTACTGGTTTATATATAAAGGAAACCGTACCCCCTGAACAGGGGGCCGGGTAAAAACCCCTGTTATCGCTTCTAATTCCGCGCTTTGAATCTATCTTCCTACGTGTTAAAGGTAGCCCCTATCTCTCTTAGCGGCTTGGTTCGGTACCTCCCGTACCCTCTCCGCTACGCTCGGCCGCTCTTACAGCCTACGTAGCTTCGAGCTATAGTCTACGAGCAACGCTATACTCTATTAGGTACCTCGAATCTATTAACTAGCTAATAACTACCTTTACTAAGCTCCTATATAGCTATATAACTTGCTATAAGACAAGCTATAGATCCTGTTGTAACTATATCTATAATTCCTCCTATATTCGGCGCTTCGGTAGATCTTTATACTATACTACTAGGTGCTTAATCGTCTTTTTGCCCTCGCTATACTTATAGTATAGCGTAGTAACCTCTAGGACGTTTACCCTGTTTAGGTACTCCTAGAGGCTAATGTCCCTGCTATACGCCTAGGCGAGTAGGGAGCTCTAGGCCTTATTTAGACCCTTATATCGCTTAAGGGCAAGGTCTGTAAATAGTTATATCGGGGGGTCCTTGTCTGCCAAGTAGTATATAGGTCTTCTTACTCCTGTTACAAGCGTAGTACGCCTCTCCTAGGCCGCTATCTCGCGCTCCTACTAGGCAAGTTCTACTACTCCGTCTATATCAAGGGCTTTGTTCTTTAGCTTCCCTATCTTCTACTTTTACTTAGCCTACTCGTTCGCTATAGCTACTGTTCTCTCGACTACTATTAGCCCCTATAGGCCTAGCCTTAGCTTCCTCCTTTACGTCCTTCTACTTCTTTTATAGAACCTCCTAAATAGCTTAGTATATACCTCTTAGATTAAGCTCGCTGTTACAACTAGGAGGTACCCTAGTCCCTCCCCTAACTAGAGGAGTAGTTTATATATCCTAGCTTCGAAGTTAGCTAGTTGCTTATTTAGGTAAAGGTCTACCGGTAGGACCTAGGCCTCTATCTCTAGGTACCTAATTAGCGTAGTTCTATAGCCTCCTGCTACTACGTAAAGGCCCTTGCTTTAGTCCTTCGCTAGCTTCTTAGCTATTCCCTTTAGTTTACTCCTCTCGCTAACTATAGTTAGGACGTAGTAGCTTGCTGCTCTATATACTACTACGCTCCTTATATACTTTATATATACTTCCTAGGCCTTTACGAGGCTCGGACCCTACGTCTTCGCTACGATCCTCGTTAGCGCGAACTCCTAGGTAGCAAGCTTCTTCTTAACCGCTCTACAGTACGCTTGCTATAAGAGCTTCTAGTCTAGCTAGACCCTAAGGAACCTAGCGGACTTAACTAGTTCGATATCTATATACCCGCCTTTGTCTAGGAGGGTAAGCTTAGCTAGGTCTAGCTACTATCTACAGTTCTTATTAAAGTAGATTAGTTTGTACTTCTACGCTACAAACGCTATTCCCTACGTTCTCGCCTACTTTAGGTAGGTTCCTTACACTCGCTTAAGTTAGCGAACGTTTACCTTAGCTAACTTCCTAAATACTAGTAGGTTCGTATCGTTAGCGAAGCCCGCTATACTAAAGTATAGGTACTCCCTCCTTAGGTCCTTATATAGTAACGTAATATATAAGATAAATAGGATAGGTAATAGGGGGGACCCCTAGGGTACCCCCGCTATAACTAGGATATCGTCTATTACCTTCTCGTCGAAGTAGAGGATCGTAACCCTATCCGTTAGCTATTCCTATACCTAGAGTACTATCTACCTTAGGTAGCTAAGCTCCTAGAGTGTAGCTAGTAGCCTAACGTAGTTAACTATATCGAAGGCTCCCGCGATGTCTAGCTATAGGAGGGATACCAAGGCGCCCTAGCGCTACGCCTTTTAGACCTAGGCTACGACTAGTCGGACCGCTAGCTCGGTTAACCTACTTGCCCGGTTACCTATCTGCTTAGTAGGGAGCAGCCCGTAGACCTCCGCCGCCGCTATAATCCTTCTTGCTACTACTACCTCGATCACCTTCCCTATAGTTAGGAGTAGAGCGATAGGGTAGTAACCTCCTAGGGTACGGTATATATTAGGTATCTTTCCTAGCTTCTATAGGACTACTGTCTTCGCTCTTTTAAACACGTCTAGGAACTACGCTAGCTAGAGGTACCTTATAGTTAGGGCCGTAAGGATCTAGCTTAGCGGTCGGCTATACGCCTTTAGGAATCCTATTAGGAGTATATCCTCTCCTAGGGCCTTCTACGGACTCGTTTTATCCTATACTACTTCTATTGCTAGGAAGCTTACAAGCTCCTAGACCTTAAACCTTAGTTCCTACTTCTCCTTAAGTCCTAGGTCCTAGATATCACTAAGGTCTACCTCTAGGCTTAGGAAGAACTTCTTTATAAGCGCTTCTACCTTATTCTAGTACGTTATAAGATCTAGGCTACTATCTAGGCCCTTTAGGGCTAGGAGCTTCGGCGGCTTAGGGGGGAGGAAGCTCCTAAGCCTTGCCTAGCGCTCTAGTTACTATAGGGTCTTATCCCTAGCCTCCTCGATCGTCCTCCTCTATAAGCTCCTCTTCTTTTCCGCTATCTCCGTTACTAGCTCCTTTCGCTTCTCGTTAAGCTTCTCCTTATAGAACTATATAAGGGTCCTCCGGAGCTCCCTCTCCGCTTCCTTCGCTGCCTTCGACGCCTCCTCTACCTTACCTATCTACTATAGGGAGCTTCTCCCCTTTAACTCCTTCCTTTAGGGGGCTATCGCGTAGGCGATAGCTACTAGTTCTTTAGCTAGCTCCTTAAACGCTTCCCCTAGCCCCTACTTTGTTCTAATCCTTACCTTTAGGCCCTCTAGCCCTCCGTTATTAAGTTATATTCTAAGTAGTAGGTACGCTGCCTCTGCTTTTATTAGCTTCTTTAAAACCTTCTTCTAGTTCTACCCTTCTAGCGCCTTCCCCTTTAGAAGTAGGCTATTAAGCTTTACTTTAAGTACCTATAGGTAGTAGTCTAACTCTCCTTTAATCTTCTCTCCTAAATATATTGTTATTAGTTCTATTAAGGCCTAGATATAGTTAATCGTCGATGTCTTAGCCCTCTACTTCCCTATAGGGGCTCTTGTAACTATACCCTATAGGGTCTATAGTCTTAGGTCCTACTTGTAGGCTAGCTCGAGGAGCTCCTTGGACTTCCTCTTATACCGCCCGAACTCGTCCTAGATTAGGTTCTAGAGGTTAAAGTCTCCCGCTAGGATTATAGCGTAGGCTAGGCCCTAGTAGGCTAAAAGGCTCTTTAGGATGTTCTTGTCTACCTTATAGTTATTATATACTAACTAGAGCTCTAGCCCCCTATTCCCTAGCTCTAGGAACTATACCCTATACTACTATACTTCCGCCTTATACTCTTACTATCCGATATTGAACTTCTTATATATATAAATCGCCGCTTTTCCCTACTACGTATAAACCAGGTAGTACTATAAGCTCCGTAGGTAGTAGGCTACCCCCTACTTACTAAGCTATAGTTCCTAGACTACGATTATATCGAACTTTACCTCCTCTAGTAGAATTTCTATATTCTACTTTACGCCTCTAGTGTTCTAGAGTATAGTTTTAAAGATTATTCTTGTCGCTAGTTATACCTTTATCCTCTAGCTTTTCTTAGGTTAGGGGGATAGTTGTAGCTACTAGTAGGCCCTAGGGCTAGGTATTCTACGTACTTAGGATACTAGTAGCCTATATATTAGGTACTTCCTAGGCGCTTAGAGGCTCCGCTTAGGATCCTTGTAATCCTTAGCGCTACTGCTACGGTAGCGGCGGGCCCAACGCGAATAGGGCCGTAGTCGGGCCGAACTATAGTCGGCTCTATAACTTATCCTTACTTACCGTAGTAGGGCGACCCTTCGGCGTTAGGAACCTAGGTCTCTTTGCTCTAACCCTCTAGTACCCTTCCCTATCCTCCTCCTCCGCGCCTTAGCGTACAAACGCAAATAGCGGTTTTGTTAGCTCTAGTCTAGTAGGTTCGTATATTCTAGGCCTATACTAGTACGCCTCCTTAGCCCCCTCCCGTGCTCTTACCCTCTCCCTATACTCCTTCGACTACCTAGTGTACTTTCCGCCGTACGCTAGGTACCTTAGCGGGAGGTAGCCCTTATAGGTAGGGCACTAGGCCTTTCCTTCCCTACCGCCTACTCTATAGGCTCTCGCCCTGTATTTTCTATATAGGGGTTCCTTCGGGCAGTACCTCTAGATATATCACTACTTCTAGCACTTAAAGTACTACTTCGGTTCGAGCGCTACTTAGTATAGCTTGTAGTCTAGTATTTAGGCGTCCTAGATAACTCTAAAGTCGTACGCCGCTCTTGCCTCTTCCTAGCTCTCGAAGGTTACTAGGACCGTAGCTCTCGTAAGCTCTAGCTTACTAGGGATTCTAAACTTAACTGTGTTTACTATACAGAAGTCTAGACCCTAGGCGAACTCTACCTTAGTAACCCCCTAGATCTCTAACTTCGTTAGACCCTTTAGAAGTACTACGAAGGTTCTATAGGCTTCCTTCGCCTATTCTCCGAACGCCTAGTAGATCTACTAGTTGTTCTTCGTATACTATTCCTTCGCTACCTTGTCCCTAAAGGTAATAATAGTATCCCTGCTATAGAGCTACCTTGCCGCTACTACTCCCTTCTATATAGACTGATTATTAATCGCCTAGATAATCTCTAGGGGGGTTCTCTTCGCGAGGTTAGCTAGTAGGCCGTTACCTTAGATAAGGATTTCCTTAGCGATCCTTCGAGGGACTACCTTTATAGGTTACGCTTAGGGCGCTAGGGCCCTTGCTACGATCGTTACCTAGGAGCGGTTAGGACCCTGTCCTACGCTCGCGGTAGCTAGGGCGCTCGTAAGCGCAGCCTGTACTTCCTCGGCGACGATCTTCCTTATAGTCGTGTAGTTAAGGCCCTCCGGGCCTCCCTTAGCGCTCTACGGTTAGTTTATAGCGCTCTGTACCTAGGCTAGGATCTCTCTCGCTACTCCTTAGGCGATGTTCTTCTTGTTTAGGCTAACTAGGGCGACTATACTATTAAGTATAGCCTTGATATTACCTAGTCCGCGTTGTTCCTAGCGAGGGGGGGGTTGGTGCTACTACTGTTAGTATTAACGGGGGGGTTAGCGGTAGGTCTGCTAGTAGTTACAGGGGCTACTTAGGGGCGCTCCGTAGGGGGGTTCGGGTCCGCTATACTAGGACTTAGTTAGGCCTCTCGGGGCAGGTAGGGTACTCCTAGTAGCAGGGGCAGGGGGGGGGAGGTCGCTATCGACCTCTATACTAGGTCCAGTGTAGGCTATCGGGGCCGGCGCTAGGTAGATCCGCTGTAGATCCAGGTTGTAGGTCTGGGCAGTATAGGAGAAGATTTCTAGGAGCCGCACGTAGCTCGTTTTCTCTATCTTCCCGCGCCTGCAGCACCTACGTAGCTACTCGCGCGTAGATGCACCCGGTACGGTTAGATAGAGCTCGTCGGGAGCTTTCTAGCGATATAGGTTTCGACCGTTTTAGCGCGCTGCTGCACCAGTTAGTACGGGCCTGTTTACGAAGAAAGTTTCCTTCTTTCTCTAAATAGATCATCCTTTTCTATCTATTCGAACTTGCTACCTGCCTTCTACTAAGCCTTCTATTAGTACGATAGTTATAACCCTAGTGCTCTGAACGTCGTACGTAGCTACCTTTATTATACTATAGAAGTATATTCTTTTTTTCTCTTTCTATTTAGAATACTTTTTCTATACGTTTTTTCCGATTGTATATCGCTAACCCTGCTAGAACTTATTATATTAGTATCTAAAATTACCTCTATTAAGCTTATAGATTGCGCTAGCTACCCTATATAGTTTGTATAGTTCCGCTACTAGGCTAAAGATATTTGTAAGGTCTAGAAGTACGTTAACCCAAAGACAACTAGTATTCTAGAGCCTAAGGAGCCTAAGGCTCCTACTATATAGAGCGTCCTAGAAGGCTTCTAATAAGTAAGCTATATCTAGTATAATATAGCTATTATAGACTAGGAGCACTAACTAGAAGGAAAACGAACTCTTAAATCCTAGCCGAAGCTCGCGGTAGATCCTACCCCTAAGGTAGTACATATAGAACTTCTTATCGAACGAGAGGACTATAAAGTAGAGCGTAAAAATTAGAATAAGCTTATAGTATATATTACTACCTTTAACGCCTAGCTCGAGTTAACGGTTAATAGCGGTCTATAGACTATAGCCCTTGCTTAGAACTATAGGGAGGGGAAGGTTAGAACCTACGTGCTTATAGTCTCCCTTTGTAAGCTCGTATCTCCTACCGATACCTTAGTCTTAATAATAGTTACCTAGGAATACCGTCGGGTGCTCGGAGCGTACTAGGATTAGTAAGATTAACCCTATAGTCTAGCTCTAAGATTAGACTAAAGCCTACTAGAACGTTTAGACGTATAATATCCTTAACGTTAAGGGTATACTTTTAGTAAAAGATTCTCTTACCGTACTCTAGGTAAAGATCGCTCTAGACTAGATAGGCTAGAAGGTATCTAATCTACTCGAGGTAAATAGCCTAAGCTAACTAATACCTTCCTTTAATAAATATACAAGGATATTTACTACCTTAGTTAATATATATGATTTGTACTCCGATATACCTTACGGCGCGCCGGTCCTACTACTAGTTTATATTTAAAGGAAACCGTACCCTCTGAACAGGGGGCCGGGTGAAAACCCCTACCTTCGCTTCTAATTCTACGCTTTAAATCCGTCTTCCTACGTATTAAAGGTAGTCCCTATCTCTCTTAGCGGCTCGGTTCGGCGCCTCCTGTACCCTCTCCGCTACGCTCGGCCGCTCTTATAGCCTACGTAGCTTCGAGCTATAGTCTATAAGCAACGCTATACTTTATTAGGCGCCTCGAATCTATTAACTAGCTAATAACTACCTTTACTAAGCTCCTATATAGCTATATAGCTCGCTATAAGACAAGCTATGAATCCTATTGTAACTATATCTATAATTCCTCCTATATCTAGCGCTTTGGTAGATCTTTATACTATACTACTAGGTGCTCGATCGTCTCTTTACCCTCGCTGCACTTATAGTATAGCGTAGTAATCTCTAGGACATTTACCCTATTTAGGTACTCCTAGAGGCTAATATCCCTGCTACGCGCCTAGGCGAGCAGGGAGCTCTAGGCCTTGCTTAGACCCTTGTATCTCTTAAGCGCAAGGTCTATAAAGAGTTATATCGGAGGGTCCTTATTTACTAAGCGGTATATAGGTCTTCTTACTCCTGTTATAAGCGTAGTACGCCTCTCCCGGGCCGCTATCTCGCGCTCCTACTAGGTAAGTTCTACTACTCTATCTATATTAAGGGCCTTATTCTTTAGTTTCCCTATCTTCTACTTATACTTAGCCTACTCGTTCGCTATAGCTACTACTCTCTTAACTACTATTAGCCCCTATAGGCCTAGCCTTAGCTTCCTCCTTTATATCCTCTCGCTTCTTTTATAAAACCTTCTAAATAGCTTAGTATATACCTTTTAGATCAAGCTTACTACTATAACTAGGGGGCGCCCTAGTCCCTCCTTTAACTAAAGGAATAGTTTATATATCCTAGCTTTGAAGTTAGCTAGTTGCTTGTTTAGGTAGAGGTCTACTAGTAGAACCTAGGCCTCTGTCTCTAGGTACCTAATTAGCGTAGTTCTATAGCCTCCTACTACTATATAGAGGCCCTTGCTTTAGTCCTTCGCTAGCTTCTTAGCTATTCCCTTTAGTTTACTCCCCTTACTAACTATAGTTAGGATATAGTAGCTTACTACTCTATATACTACTATACTCCTTATATACTTTATATATACCTTCTAGGCCTTTGTAAGGCTTAGACCCTACGTCTTTGCCGCGATCCTCGTTAGCGTAAACTCCTAGGTAGCAAGCTTCTTCTTAACTACGCTATAGTACGCTTACTATAAGAGCTTCTAGTCTAGCTAGACCCTAAAGAACCTAGTAGACTTAACTAGTTTAATATCTATATACCTGCCTCTATCTAGGAGGGTAAGCTTAGCTAGGTCTAGCTACTATCTATAGTTCTTATTAAAGTAGATTATCTTGCGTAGGCTTATAGTGGCACTGGAAGAGCATGTGGGAGAGATACGTTGCATTGATTGTTATGTATCGAAAGAAGAGACAGAGGAAAGAGAGTGTGTAGGAATATAGCTATATATGACAGGAAATGAGAAACGGGGCGCTAAGTAGGTACGAAGCAGCCAATTAGAGCAGACTATAGAGACAGGGCTAGCTAGGTCGTAATATACCCCCTAGCTACGAAGTAGCTGAAAGAGAACACCTAGCTAGCTAGCTAGTAGCGAGATGCTAAAAATAGGAGGTTAAAGGCTCGAATTGCTAGAGTGGGGTTAATAGCTAAAAAAGAAAATCCTTATTGTTAATATATAACCTAGCGCCGCGTTTGTATAATCGAAGATATACTAATGTAGATCCTAGCTAATTAGAACGTAGTTATACTAATTAGTTGTAATATAATCTTTAGTTGCTTATTTTACGAAGTTAAATCCGAACTGTCCTACAATAACAAAAATCAATCGCGCTACTAACCCCTCTAAACTATAACTACAATAACAATAAAAACAACAATAACTATAGCTCCAAGCACTTGGGGCGCTGCTGCTTCCGTCGCCTACGTAGCGTCGTTAGAGAAAGCCCGTGCGACTAGGCTCGCGAATCTACACGTAGCGCGCGAAGAAGAAGAAGAGGAAGAAGAGGTCGTCGCTATAGTCGCCGACGATACCGCTCCTATTAAAGAGAGCGCGACTAGGGTTTTGAAGAGCCTAAATAAAAGAAAGAGGGATATAGTTCCCGCTACGCCCGGGTATATTAATCGCGTTTTTGTTTCTATTAATTAACGCGCTAACGGATACCTAGTTATAATAGCAACGAGGATATCGCTACCTTTACGTCCCGCGCTATAGTTTACCGCTATTACCTACGTTCGGCCCTATATAGGTTGTTAAGTAGCGCTTACTTAGTTCGCCTAGATACTGAGGGTAAGGACAAGGCCTACGTTCGGTACTTACGTACTAGATATCTATATAAGAAGTTACTAGAACTTATAGTTAAGACGGCTATAAAGTTCCTCTCTATAAAGTAGGGTAGTAAGGCTTTAGCTAGCGTAAGTTCCTTCTCTATTCCTATTAATCGCTATATACTAATAATAGCATAGTAATTACAACGTATTCGCCTCGCGGCGAAGCACTTAATAGAACGGGAGGAGAAGAAGGAGAAGGCGGCGGCGAATATAGCTACTAAGGTCCAGGCTAAGGCGATTACTAAGTCTTAGGCCGAGGCGGCTACTAAGGCGGTTACTGTATTAAGGGCCAAGGCCAAGGAGAGGCGTACCGCTACTATAGCTACCGCCGATATAGCTACCTTGGATAATAGGTTAGTAGTAGTTAGCTCCCGCGAGGTTACTAACTAGGGAGAGGCTCCTGCTCCAGTTAGGCTAGTTGCTAGTGGCGTTTCGGCCGTTCTAGCTACCGAGTTAGCTAGATTAGCGAAGGAAGCTCGGGAGTCGGATAACGCAGGGGCGTCGTTAGCTTTAAGGTTATCGATAGCTGTAATTAGTAGTTTATACTACGTATTAGCTACGATAGATGCCTATTGCATAGAGTTAAAGAGGAGGAAGTAAGGCCGGTAAGCCTAGGAGTATATATATATATAGCCGCGTTGTTTTTACATTTGGTGATTTTCTTATATACTATTTTACTCTTTTGGGCCAGATACCTAGTGTTAGATACCTACTTAATTATAAAGATCCATTTTACTCTATTTAATAATATAGCAAGCGTCTTGAAGATTCAATATAGCGCGGAAGTGCTCGAACTTCTACTAAAGCAGCCGTTTTATAAGACTATCTACCAGTATATTAGCCGTAGGCAGGTACTTAACCTTAAATAACCTATTAGTATACTCCTAACGTACCTATATATTATAGATATTAGGGGGAGTGGTGTAATTGGAGTGTGTTGCACCTGGAAGCCGCAAGGCTGTCGGTTCGAATCCGGCCTCCCTCACCCTCTTTTCGGTTTTTCAGGATTGGTCCCCTGCAAATTCCGACGAGAGTCACACTAACCAAAGAAGGAAAACCCGAGGAATAGCCGTCGTCTCGGAGACTAGGATCTAGGCCCCTACGTCATACACCGATCGGCAAGAACCCTGTGTTGCTCGCCGCAGGATAAAAACAATCTAGCCGTGGTAGCTGGGGACCGGTAAACTACCCAGGGTAGAAGCTGAACTGCCTAACAAAATACTGC
>MU853401.1:3128782-3192096 GCA_033297235.1 Trichocladium antarcticum
GGCCTAGCGAGGGTACGGTTTCCTGTACTAAACAAACCAGTAGAAGGACCGGCGCGCCGTAAGGCATATCGGTGTACGAATAAATAATAATTATAGATATTAATATAGCGAAGCTTAGTAACTATATACTAGTTGTCTCCTGTAACAAGGCGGATAGTTTGCTGATTATTATAGAAGATACAGTATAGTTCGCTAAGATCGAACCAAATGTTAGCGAATGATACGGGAACCCGCTGATTCAATGCAATCACTGTGGTGTTGTCAAATCAGGTAGGTAAAATAGTATCGTAGTAAAGGTCCAAAGAAGCTAAGAGTGGGAGGGCGAAGCCCAGCCAAAGAGTGGTGGTTTTACCACCCTCTGGCGGGCTGGCACGCCCTGTGGATCCGCATAAGCTTTGGAGCTAGTCCCAAAGCAATGCGGTCCACCCACCTTATCTTCTTATCTAGTCATACAGAAATCCAGTCATGTGGTGGCATGCGCGGATTGCCATGCCATCAGTTGCCCTTGCAATGATGTCATTCAATTGCCATGCCCTGCCAGCTGTGCCAAACCCTGCCAGCTGGCCCCATTACACAATACCCCTCTTCGGGTATCAGCGAAGAAGCGCTTTATCGCTATAGTGTTATATATAGTAAGTGAAACAGTAAGTAACTTAGCTTCTATCGACGAAGTTGTAACGGTCTTCTAGCGGTAGGCTTTCTAATTAATAACCCTACTGTGTAGTATTATAATATACCCCTAGGATAAGCAGCGTATCTTCTCGATATCTACGAACGAGGCGTCGCTAGCGATAAGCAGGATATATATCCTAAAGGCGATACCGTACTAAATAGCTAAAAACTAGGTACCGAAGAGGTAAACGATAATATATTCTATAGCCTCGATGTATATAGGGCTAGGATTCTTTAAGAACTAAAAGAGCTACAATCCGGCGAAGGCTATATTAGGGCGGATTATAATAGCTATATATAGAATAGAACCGACAAGTTCCTAGAACTACTTAATATCCTTAAACGGAGTAAGACCCTTAAATAGGTAAAGGTTATATTCTAGGGGGATATAGGGGAAGCGAGTTTCCTTATTAAGGTTAAATCGCTTAGCGATCCGCTCGATATATTAATCGTAGACTAGATAGACTATATAATCCTCGCGATTTCTTAAGACGTAGATACTAAGAAACTACAAGACGTCGCCTTAACTATATACCTTGTACTTTATAGCTAGCGTATCTATAATCCGGTTTACCTTATTAGTGTAGTCCTTATAGTAGAATATAAGGTAGTTATCTACGTAAAATTGAACTACTATATAGCGGTGTTAGTCGTAAAACAAGTATAGTTCCTTACCCGGTACTATTAGACTAAGTTTATAGAGCGAAAAGGAGAACTCTTTGTACTATAGAAGGGGGGATTCGCGCAAGCTATATAACGCTCGTTCAAGTTCGACGAAGGTATTACCTTACTTGAAGCTAGCTAGGAGGTAATAATCCTCCCTAAACCCCTAAGGGAGCTTATAGACAATTCCTTTGTCCATTTTAGCGTTTAGGAATACCTAGGCGACGTTAAACTACTTAACTTCTATATCCGCGTTGGCGGCGATAGCTATTATAGCCTAGAAGGAACAGGATACGAGTGTTACAGCGTATATATTTTATAACGAATTAGCGCTCTAAAGATTACCTCTTACGTAGATACGTGCCTTACATTTCTCTAAGAATCTATCCTTGTCCTATTTGTAGGCGAATACCTACTTTAGGGGTAGGGGCTTTTCCTTAGAGAGTTTAGATATAAAGGACTAAGTAATATATCTCTAGGTTTTACAATTTATAAGATTCTAAATCTCCAATTTAGTAGCTCTAACGAACTCTTTACCTATCGGATACTTAGTAAGTTACTTCTAAGACTTTAGAGCTTTAAGAAGGGTATCTTAGTAAACGTAGGGAGGGGCTAGGGTAGCGTTAAGTCTAGCTACGTACTAGGGTATGATCGCGGCGGCGATAACTATATATAGAGTATAGTATACCCAATCTCCCTTATCGAGTACCTCCTTATAGTATAGTATATACGTTTTGTAAAACGCTTACTACATTCTAAGTTTAGGGACGTAGATACGGTCTAGAGTATATATTTCTAAAGTAAATCTAACAATCCTAGCGGTAGATATAGAAGGACCGTCGTTAGTAGGGTCTTCTAGGTCTATTCCCCTAAGCCACTAGCTTATACAAGATACTAGGGCAAATACCCGCTTAGTATACTTACGTTTTGTACGTTCGTAGGTAGGTGTTACGGCAGTAGGCACAGTTAACCACTACGTAACACCATCTCAAAAGATGGAACGTTGTTCGATCTGCTAGACCAAACACGTAACTGTACCTATGAACCATGTTACGGTTCAGACCCGTGACACTACCTTCCGTCAAACATCGCGCCGTAGCGAGGTACTTTCCGTACCGTTTGCGAGGTCTCCGGGGCATCGCCCTAGTTCCATAGCCCTACCGAAAAGACTCGCTCGTCTTTTCCCCTCAGGCCCACTTTCTTTTTCAATCGCACGTTCGTCGCATGTCCGCATCCAGCATCTTTCTTGTGCCTACAGTCAATACCGACCGAACTACGAATTGAACGCGGGCCCTTGGGTAAAGATCGAACAAACTGTTACGGCAGTAGGTACAGTTGACCACTACGTAATACCATCTTAAAAGATGGAACGTTGTTCGATCTGCCAGACCGAACACGTAACTGTACCTATGAACCATGTCACGGTTCAGACCTGTGATAGTAGGGGACTTAGGTTTGTTAGTATCGTCTAAGTTATCCGAGCTAGAGGAGTAGCTAGGATCTGAATCCAGGCTATGATTCTTAGGAAGTAGGTCGTCCGAGAGTATAGAGTGCTTAGGAAGATAATCGACCGAGTCTTTAAAAACAGTGCTTATATTAGAGGCAATACTTTAGATACTTCTAAGGCTATCTCTAGAAGTATATATATAATCCCTATTGTTATCTAGGCTTATAGGCCTAGTAGGGGTCGAGGCTGAACTTTAAAACGACTAATCCGGTATTAGGAGTCCTCTATATACGTAGTCTCTAGAAACTAAAGGTAGCTTGCTTGTATTACGCTAGGCTACCGTTCTAGATATAGTTACCCCTAAGTCCTAACTAGGATTTGGAGTTTCTATACCCCTAAGCTTGTCTTTAGAATACTTAGGGGATATAGACATAGGAGTTATCGCTTCTGGATTATCCATCTCGCTATCCTTAACGCCGCTTAGTACTACGCTTATAGCAAGCAAGTGTAGCTAAAGCTCTAGGGAGTCTACTAGATTCCGCTTCTTAGCGATAGTCTATAGATCAAACCTCCCTTTACCCTTCTTAAAGAACTGGTTCTTATTGAAGGTAACGTTACAAGTTGTAACGACTTTATAGAGCGCTAGAACCTAGATTCGGTAGATGTTTAATACCTTATAACTAATAAAGTAACCGATATACGCTCTAGGCTTTAACTTGTATATACGTTTCTACTTATCCCTCTCTCTCTCTTTATATAGAGGATATACGTAGTAACTATATACGTAGATACCGCTCTAGTTAGGCTATAGATCTACTATAAGGGAGACGATCGCGTCTAGCTAAAAGAACTAGAAGTAGGTTTAGAACTAAGTAAGGAGGATGTTATTTAGTAACTTTATCGAAGAATATATTTAACTCGGGCTTATACTAATAAGCTACGTAGATACCTCCTCTCCTTCTAGCTAGAGGTTACCTAGGAGACCGGCTCTGGCTATTATCTTAATAGAGCAAGTAATAACTTCTTGACTAGCGCGTTCGATAGCGCTAGTTAGTTCGTATATGTTAGATAGAGGGAGTTTAAGCTCGATACCTAGTTCTACGTACTATTTCTAGTACTAGGTGTAGCTACAATCCCTAGTTTTAATAAAGGAGCCTTTATTATCGTACTTAAACTTATAGATCGCTACGCTAAATTGGCGTTATACCTAGGCCTTAAAGCATTAAAGAATCGGAAGAAGGAGGTCCTAGGTCTTATCTTTAACGCAGAAGATAAAAGGTTTACTAGAGAACTCGTCTTTAAGAATCAGAGAGTAAATAGATCTATTATACCTACATATATAATAAAAGAGGTCCTAAAATACTCGCTAGAACGGCCGTACTAACTTGGTTGTAGGAGGCCTATAGGAGACGACTTTTCCCTAGTATATAATAGAGCAAGCCTTATAGTTAATACATTTGGTTCCGTTAATTCGAACGTTCTGGCCTCTCTAGATAAGAGCTTTAAGCGTATCCTAGCTAAGATAACCGGCGCGGATATACTAAAGGTGTTTAGAATCCTCGTAAGGTAGGAGAGGGTACCTCGATCCTAGTCCTCGACGAACTTGTTTTATAGTATCGCTTATCGTAGCTAATATCACAAGCGTAGCGGAACTAATAGCGAAGTCGTCTAGACAGCTAGGTTAGATATTATAGATTATAGCAAGGGACTACTCCGAAGGTATAGTAGGAGGATCCTCGTAGATCTTAGCGAGAGCTTGTTCTTCATAGTAAGAAATAGCAAGGGAAGAGTTATAATTATAAGGATATAGCAGGTAGGTAGAGAGAGGCTTATATTCTAAAAACACTAGCTTATACCTACAAAGGAGAGACGCGATAACAATATTACTCTCTATCGATCCAAAACGTAGCGTATAGTTAAAACTATAGTACTAGATATTAGCCTTATAGAGGGCTACCTCCGAGATAATATTAGAGTAGAATCCCTTAATAACTATAACGTTATTAAGAACTAGATCCTTAGATCGAAGGCTATTAACGCTATTAAGTATACCCTTAATATACTATTTACCCCTTCTAGAGATAGGGAAACAGGTAGTACTAGCCTTAATATAGTTATCCTTCCTCGCTTTAATAAGGGACCCTTCTTCTAAGAGTATAGGGTCGTTAACAAGGTAGGTTACTCTATAGTTATTAACTAGGATACTATCTAACAGGATATATTTGCTAGAATCGACAGTTACGAAGATACCGAAGCTATTACCGAGGCTAGTCTCTTTACTAAGGGCCGAGAGTTCCGTAGGATCAATAATCGCGGCTATAATCGCGCTAGGAAAGCTAGGTTTAGCTACCAAAGTAAAGCTAGACGAAGATACGGGCTAGGGTTTAATAACCTAACCTTCCTTTTTAAGTATAGCGTAGAGGTTATCCTACTTTTTCTCGGCGAATCGTTCGTAGATCTATAAAACGAACTTAGGGCTAACCGGGCCTTTTAGGTATTTAAACCTAGTTAATACTAACTTTAGTATATTATAGTTAATTGGCTTCTAGACGTAGTTATTAATTATATAGGGGCAGGGGTACTTAGGCTTAGTAGACGAAGATTTTTCGGAAGACTTTTTACTTCCCTTACCCTAATCGTAGCGTTTACTAGAACTAGTAGATTTAGCAGTTACAAAGCTACCGTTAAAGTCCGGTTTGCTATAGCCAACGACGGTCTCCGTAGCCTAGATAAGTTCCTTAAGGCTCTTAAGAGGCTTACTAACGTAGTTATTAATAATTACAGCGTTGTATTCGTAGCGGCCCTATTCTAGGATAAGACGATCCTTAATTTCATAGAGGAAGTCTAGAATAGGCAAAGTACTACGAATATACTTGAGACTAGCTACCTTAGCGCGTTAGTAAGCCTGGTAGTAGTTAGCGATCTAGGTCCAAGGGTCTATATTAGATTGCTTAGCCTCTTTAAAACAAGCAAGATACTATTAGCAGGTTATATTCGCGATTATATTATCCGAGATCCTAACTTAACGTTCTAGGGTACGAAGGAGGGTATATACGCCAAGTTACTATACCGCAAGGTTAGTCTCGTTCGTAGCGTTATAGCGTTCGCGATTAACTATAGCGATAATAACTTTTCGTAGCGTATCGAGGTTCTTCTTGTTAACGCTTATACCTAGAGTAAGCTACTAAGCAGCGTACCTAGTCTAGTTAATCTAATACTAGGTAAGGATCCTCTCTAGACTTAGGCGTTAAGGAGGAGCAGGCTCTAGACCGTAAGTAGCAACAGGCTTCTCGTTCTAGGCGGTTAACTCGGTAAGCCATTCCACTTAGTCTCTAGCGATTAGCGTAGTAACAGCCTCTATAGTAAAGGGCGGCTAAAAACCACTAAGCATCGCCTCCTTAGTAACATCGTTCTAATCGAAACGAACGATATTATAAACGCAGAGGGTAATAGCAGCGCTTTCAATATACCGCTTCTAGATCGGCCAATCTATAGGACCCTTAAGTAGGATGTCCATTAGGATAGTAATATTGCCGATAGTGTCTATAGGAGTAGAAGACTCTATTGTAGAAGAATAGAAGGTATAGCGGTATAGCGGAACGGGTAGAGAGGGTAGCGCTAAAGAGCGGCTTAACTTATATATAGGCAGGGCGACTTTAAAGGACTTTGCGGAACGGCTATATAAGAGCGGTTCAAGCGGAAAACGAAGGAAGCTATATATATGATTCGTACTCCGCTATGCCTTACGGCGCGCCGGTCCTACTACTAGTTTATATACAAAGGAAACCGTACCCCCTGAACAGGGGGCCGGGTAAAAACCCCTGTCTTCGCTTCTAATTCCGCGCTTTGAATCCATCTTCCTACGTGTTAAAGGTAGCCCCTGTCTCTCTTAGCGGCTCGGTTCGGCGCCTCCTATACCCTCTCCGCTACGCTCGGCCGCTCTTACAGCCTACGTAGCTTCGAGCTATAGTCTACAAGCAACGCTATACTCTATTAGGCACCCCGAATCTATCAACTAGCTAATAACTACCTTTACCAAGCTCCTATACGGCTGTATAACTTGCTGTAAGACGAGCTACAGATCCCGTTGTAACTGTATCTATAATTCCTCCTATATTCGGCGCTTCGGTAGATCTTTACACTATACTACTAGGTACTCGATCGTCTCTTTGCCCTCGCCGTACTTGTAGTATAGCGTAGTGATCTCTAGGACGTTCACCCTATTTAGGTATTCCCGGAGGCTAATATCCCCGCTACGCGCCTAGGTAAGTAGGGAGCTCTAGGCCTTGCTTAGACCCTTATATCTCTTAAGGGCAAGGTCTGTAAATAGTTATATCGGGGGGTCCTTATCTACTAAGCGGTATACAGGTCTTCTTACTCCCGTTACGAGCGTAGTACGCCTCTCCTAGGCCGCTATCTTGCGTTCCTGCTAGGCAAGTTCCACTACTCCGTCTATATCGAGGGCCTTGTTCTTTAGCTTCCCTATCTTCTACTTTTACTTAGCCTACTCGTTCGCTATAGCTACTACTCTCTCGACTACTATTAGCCCCTATAGGCCTAGCCTTAGCTTCCTCTCTTACGTCCTCCCGCTTCTTTTATAGAACCTCCTAAATAGCTTAGTACACGCCTTTTAGATCAAGCTCGCTACTACGACTAGAGGGTACCCTAGTCCCTCCCCTAATAAGAGGAGTAGTTTATATATCCTAGCTTCGAAGTTAGCTAGTTGCTTGTTTAGGTAAAGGTCTACTAGTAGGACCTAGGCCTCCGTCTCTAAGTACCTAATTAGCGTAGTTCTATAGCCTCCTGCTACTATATAGAGGCCCCTACTCTAGTCCTTCGCTAGCTTCTTAGCTATTCCCTTTGGTTTACTCCCCTCGCTAACTATAGTTAGGACGTAGTAGCTTGCTACTCCGTATACTACTACGCTCCTTATACACTTTGTATATACCTCCCGGGCCTTCGCGAGGCTCGGCCCCTACGTCTTCGCTACAATCTTCGTTAGCGCGAACTCCTAGGTAGCAAGCTTCTTCTTAACCGCGCCGTAGTATACTTGCTATAAGAGCTTCTAGTCTAGCTAGACCCTAAGGAACCTAGCGGATTTAACTAGTTCGATATCTATATACCCGCCTCTATCCGGGAGGGCAAGCTTAGCTAGGTCTAGCTATTGTCTATAGTTCTTGTTAAAGTAGATTAGTTCGTACTTCTACGCTACGAACGCCATTCCCTACGTTCCCGCCTACTTCAGGCAGGTTCCCTACGCTCGCTCGAGTTAGCGAACGTTTACCTCGGCCGACTTCCCGAACACTAGCAGGTTCGTATCGTCGGCGAAGCCCGCTATGCTAAGGTACAGGTGCTCCCTCCTTAGGTCCTTGTATAGTGACGCGATGTATAAGATGAACAGGACGGGTGATAGGGGGGACCCCTGGGGCACCCCCGCTGTGACTAGGATGTCGTCTGTTGCTTTCCCGTCGAAGTAGAGGATAAGGAAGCTATATAAGGGCTTTAGCAATAGCAATATTAAAGAACAAGGCGGTAGGACTTGTAAGAATAGTAAAACGAGTTATAAGGATTATAGAATAACAATACTTCTAAGCTATAACGGGTTTAGCTACTATACAAAGGGAAACGAGCACCGGGCTTATAACTCTTATATAGGCTTACAGTAGCACTAGAAGAGCATATAGGAGAGATACGTTGTATTGATTATTATATATCGAAAGAAGAGACAGAGGAAAGAGAGTATATAGGAATATAGCTATATATGACAGGAAATGAGAAACGGGGCGCTAAGTAGGTGCGAAGCAGCCAATCAGAGCGGACTGCAGAGACAGGGCTGGCTGGGTCGTGACAGATTAGTTTATACTTCTACGCTATAAACGCTATTCCCTACGTTCCTGCCTACGTTAGGTAGGTTCCCTACGCTCGCTCAAGTTAGCGAACGTTCACCTTAGCTAACTTCCTAAATACTAGTAGGTTTGTGTTATTAGTAAAGCCCGCTATACTAAGGTGTAGGTACTCCCTCCTTAGGTCCTTATATAGTAATATAATATATAAGATAAATAGGATAGGTAATAGGGGGGACCCCTAGGGTCCCCCCGCTATAACTAGGATATTATCTATTACCTTCCTATTAAAGTAGAGGATTACGACCCTATCCGTTAGCTATTCCTATACCTAGAGCACTATCTACCTTAGGTAGCCGAGCTCCTAGAGTATAGCTAGTAGCCTAACGTAGTTAACTATATTAAAGGCTCCTACGATATCTAGCTACTAGAGGGATACTAAGGCGCCTTAGCGCTACGCCTCTTGGACCTAGGCTACGACTAGTTAGACCGCTAGCTTAGTTAACCTACTTGCTTAGTTACCTATCTACTTAGTAGGGAGTAGCCTATAGACCTCTACCGCTATTATAATCCTTCTTACTACTACTACCTCGATTACCTTCCCTATAGTTAGAAGTAGAGCAATAAGGTAGTAACCTCCTAGGGTATAGTATATATTAGATATCTTTCCTAGCTTCTATAGGACTACTATCTTAGCTCTTTTAAACGTAGCTAGGAACTATACTAGCTAGAGGCACCTTATAGTTAGGGCTCCAAGAATCTAGCTTAGCGATTGGGTATACGCCTTTAGGAATCCTATTAGGAGTATATCCTCTCCTAGGGCCTTTTATAGGCTCGGGGCCTTTTATAGGCTCGCTTTATCCTATACCGCTTCTATTACTAGGAAGCTTATAAGCTCCTAGACCTTAAACCCTGGTTCCTACTCCTCTTTAAGCCCTAGGTCCTAGATATTACTAAGGTCTACCTTTAGGCTTAGGAAGAACTTCTTCGTAAGCGCTTCTACCTTATTCTAGTACGTTGTAAGATCTAGGCTACTATCTAGGCCCTTTAGGGCTAGGAGGTTCAGTAGCTTAGGGGGGAGGAAGCTCCTAAGCCTTGCCTAATGCTCTAAATACTATAGCGTCTTATCCCTAGCCTCCTCGACTATCTTCCTTTAGAAGCTCCTCTTCTCTTCCGCTATCTCCGTTACTAGCTCCCTTTACTTCTTGTTAAGCTTCTTCTTATAAAACTATATTAAGGTCCTCTAGAGCTCCCTTTCTACTTCTTTCGCTACCTTCGACGCCTCCTCTACCTTACTTATCTACTATAGGGAGCTTCTCTCCTTTAACTCCTTCCTTTAGGAGGCTATTACGTAGGTAATAGCTACTAGTTCTTTAGCTAGCTCCTTAAACACCTCCCTTAGCCCCTGCCTTATTCTAATCCTTACCTTTAGGCCTACTAGCCCTTCGTTATTAAGTTATATTCTAAGTAGTAGGTACACTGCCTCCGCTTTTATTAGCTTCTCTAAAACCTTCTTCTAGTTCTACCTTTCTAGCGCCTTCCCCTTTAGGAGTAGGCTATCGAGCTTTACTTCGAGTACCTATAGGTAGTAGTCTAACTCTCCTCTAATCTTCTCCCCTAAATATATTATTATTAGGTCTATAGGGGAGTGGTGTAATTGGAGTGTGTTGCACCTAGAAGCTACAAGGCTGTCGGTTCGAATCCAGCCTCCCTCACCCTCTTTTCGGTTTTTCAGGATTGGTCCCCTGCAAATTCCGACGAGAGTCACACTAACCAAGAAGGAAACCCCGAGGAATAGCCGTCGTCTCGGAGACTAGGATCTGGGCCCCTACGTCACACACTAATCGGCAAGACCCCTATATTACTAGCCGTAGGATAAAAACAATCTAGCTATAGTAGCTAGGGACCGGTAAACGACCTAGGGTAGAAGTAGAACTACCTAATAAAATACTGCTAGGGGCCCCCCCTAGAAGAAACTAGACTGAAGGAAGGGAGAGCGGGAGAGCCGAAGATCGGTAGCCACCCTAGAACTAATTATATCTAACAAAGGGGGCAGGTAGGGTTGGAGAAGGCTAGGGCATTACATAGTATAAAGGAATCAAGGAGCGGGGAGATCAAATCGAAGAGTGGAGGTTTTCATCCGGCCTAGCGAGGGTATAGTTTCCTGTACTAAATAAACCAGTAGAAGGACCGGCACGCCGTAAGGCATAGCGGAGTACGAATAAATAATATTATTAGGTCTATTAAAGCCTAGATATAGTCGATCGTTAATGTCTTAGCCCTCTACTTCCCTATAGAGGCTCTTGTAACTATACCCTATAGGGTCTATAGGCTTAGGTCCTACTTATAGGCTAGCTTAAGGAGCTCCTTAGACTTCCTCTTATACTACCTAAACTTGTCCTAGACTAGGTTCTAGAGGTTAAAGTCTCTTGCTAGGATTATAGCGTAGGCTAGGCCCTAGTAAGCTAGGAGGCTCTTTAGGATATTCTTATCTACCTATCAAGGGCTCGGGCTTTGCCCAAGCTAGAGAGTCACAGGTTATACCTATAACATTCCAGCACCTTCTAACACCTTAACCCGCGTACGCTCCGGACCCGGTCTACGCGCGGCCCGGATCCGCTATATAACCTTCGGGTATCTTCTAACACTTTCTAGCGCTTGCGTTACGAATGACGTATGTAACTAGTTAGCGCTTCTAGCACCTTCTAGCGCGCGTGTACCCCTAGCTCCGGCTTAGATCCGGTCTAGGCGTGCTTTGCGTACGGACTAGATCCTATAGGTATATTAGAGGAGGCTATTTATATACTTATATCTTCCTTCTTTCTTCTATAAGATTAATAATTACTATACTATATGCCTATCTATAGTTACTATAGGGCTAGTACCTTTATATATTATTGATCTTCTATATAGACCTAGAGTTCTTTAATTTAGACGATAAAAGCTAGATAATACTTATAATAGAAAACAACTTTATGTACCTAGCTAGCGCCTAGGCTAGAGCCGCTAACAACGGCTTAGCCTAGGTCTAGGATAACTTCTAGATTCTCTAAGGGATAATCGCTAACTAGTATAAATAGATTTATACCCTCTAGGTAGCCTAGGCTATCCTAGCAAGCAACCCGGTACCTCCCTAACCTTAATATAAACGACTCCCTATTGGACCGCCGTTCGATAGTAAAAAGGAGCTCTTTCCTACCTAGAAGAATATAATAATCTATATCCTTAAAGCGGACTAGGAATTTATTAGTTCCAACTATAACTAGTAGGTCTTTATTTAGAGGAACCTTTTACGCTAGGTTTAGACCTACGTCGCTACCTTCTATAAGATAGATAGTAGATTACGTACTTATAACCTATAGGAGTTCCTTACTTATCTCGAGACTATATTTAACACCTTAAACCGTAGAGTCGTTATACTTTTAAAGCTAAACAGTCTTACCTAAGGAGATAACGAGCCTTTCTTATCCTTTATTGTACGCTTTAAGTCGAAACTCTCGAAAGTAGGTAGCCTAAGCTAGAACAACGAACTATAACTTATTAAACTTAACTAATACCTCTCTATAGTACTCCGTTAGACTATAGTAAGGCGTAGGATTCCTTGTAACAACTATAACTAGGCGGTATAGATATACTAGGAAATCGCTACTAATCTTAAGACTATTCGCTTAGAAGGAAGATAACGTTATACGTGAAGCTGCTAGAGTAGAGATAGATAGCTCCCTCGAAGGGACCTAGATAGAGACGTCCCTATAATAGGAATTAACTTAGCTAGAATATATTAGACGTGTGATAGTAGACAACTAGCGAAGAATAGTTACTAAGGCGGCAAAATACGCTGTATAAAGTGGGTTAGCGAGGAGGTACGTATAGTACGTTAGGCAGTAGGAGCGTATGTACGTTGCAGGAACTAGGGGCACTTTTCTACTAAGTGTAACTTCGCCCTAGCCGCTAGACCCGGACAAGCTAGACAGAACTAGGTAGATATTAACGCCCTAGATATAGAAGAGTAGGAGCAAGAGAGCCTCCTCTCTAAGGAGGAGATTAATAGGTAGGGAAAAGAGTAGCCCCTAAGTAAAGTCTTATATAGGGGCCTAAAGTACCTGATTACTTGTTAACTAAGTTAGTAGAAATTAGAAAGAGAATAGACAAACCCCCTTTCCTTATTCTAGTCTTTCTAAATTTCTTAGGCTTTATAAATATATAAGTAGATAGTAGATATTCTAGTTATAGTACTATTAGCGAAAAGATATACTAGAAACTAGGTATAGAGTAGACGAGGTTACTAACTACCCGAACCTTAGGAACTGTAGTTAGTATCCTATATAGCCGGAGGTTAATATATATAGCCTATATAACGATAGACATCGATAGATAGACAAGCGAGGCTACGTTCTATATAGTTCTAGGACTTGCGTATAACGTTATACTCGGCCTCCCTTAGATAAGGTACCAGGGGATTAAACTAGACGCCGAAGTTAGGATCCTCGAAGTTAGAACGTAGTCTAGGTTACAAGTATATAAGAGTAGCTAGTAGCTAAGGATAATGAAGTTTATATAAATTATAGGAATAGTATATACTACTATAGTTCGGAGGGCAGGAAGGAAGACTATACCTAAGGAGTAACGTAGAATATTCTTAGTAACAAGTATTTAAGAGATAACGACTATACTAGAGGAGGAACGGCTCTAGTCTATATCTAGCGCGGACCTAATACTAACATTACTAGAGGAATTACGCGATTTCGTAGACTTGTTCGACAAAGAGAAGTCTTATAGACTTCCTCTCTACTAGGGAGCGGCTAACTATTATATCGAACTTAAGAAGGGCCTGTTAGGGGAGATACCTAAACTCCTATAGGGACTATTGTAAAATATACTATAGGATTATCTTCTTAAGGTTTAGAGATAAGATATTAAGCTAATAGATAAGGGTTAGATCTAGGTAAGCTCCTTGTTAGTAGCTGCCTTGGTCCTACTAGTTAAAAAGTTAGATAGAGGCTAGAGATTCTACGTAGACTATTAGGCGCCAAATAAGATTATAAAGCAAGACTATTACCCGATACCTCTAATTCAGGAAACGCTATACTCCTTAGTAGGTACTAAGTAGTTTATAAAGTTAGATATCCGCTTAGCTTTCTACTAGATCTAAGTTATAGAGGGATATAAGTACCTAATGATATTCTAGATAAGGTTTAGGCTTTTTAAGTAGCTAGTATATCCCTTTAGACTTGTAGGAGTACCTACGATATTCTAGCGTTATATTAACAATATACTCGGTCCGACGTTAGGCGACTTCTCGATAGTATACCTTGATAATATACTTGTCTACTTAGGTAGGAGTAGGAAGGAGTATATAAAGAAGGTAAGGGAGGTCCTGTCGCGCTGTCCCGCTCATATAGGTTACCCCTAGCCTTCGCAGGGCAAGGATGTCTTTTGCTCGACGTGATAGGTCCTTTAGAGGCTTTAGAAGCTAGGACTAGCCCTAGATCTAAAGAAGTGTACGTTCGTAGTAAAGGAAGTTAAGTACCTTAGGTATATTATTAAGGTAGGAGTATAGGTATAGCTAGACCCTAAAAAGCTTGCTACTATCCGCGAGTAGGAACCTCCTAAAAAGGTACAAGGTATACAAAGCTTCCTTAGGTTCGCTAACTTCTATCGAGAGTTTATCCCTTACTTTTCTAAGAAGGCGGTACCGCTAATAGCGCTAACCTATAAGAATATACCTTTCCGTTAAGGGGAGGAGGAGTAACGGGCCTTTAACACGCTAAAGGCTACGTTTATCTTGGAGCCGGTCCTTACCTAGTAGGACCCTAATCAGGAGACGATTCTCAAGGTAGACTACTCTAGCACTACCCTTAGTAGTTACTTGTTATAACGAGGAGAAGATAGGGTTCTCTATCCTATTATATATTACTCTACGAAACTCTCCCTAGTAGAATAGAACTATATAATTTATGACAAAGAGCTACTTGCAATTATCGCTTGTCTAAAAGTATAGTTAGCTAAGCTACGTAGTGTTAGTACCCCTTTCTAGATCCTTACTAATTATAAGAATCTCGAGTATTTCTCCTAGCTACGGCTAATCACTAAGCGACAAGTATAATAAGCTAAGATACTCTCCTTGTTTAACTTCGAGTTAAAGTACTAACTAGGCTCTTAGGCCTTCTAACCTAATATACTCTCCTAACGTAAACAGGACTACCTAGGAAACGTACCTTATACTACGTAGCTCCTCTCTACTATCTAGATAAATACGGTCTTAATAGAGGGATAGAATTAGCTACCTATAGGAAAGACTATCTTTGTAGATAGTAAGCTCGTAGACCTTTAGGACAAAGGCGTTATAAAGGATAAATAGTATATTTACTAGCTCTAGGCTATTTATAACGGAGTATATAAGTTCCCTAAGTAGGTAAGGGTACTATAGATATAGATTGCCGATTATTCCCTGAACGTACAAGGGGCTTTATAGTTTCGAGGATAACTCTAGCTCCCTATATAGGAACCACTTACTACCGAGACTCTCCAACGGACCTACAACTCCCCTATATTAGGTTACCTAGTCTTGCGTGGGCTTACAGTGGCACTGGAAGAGCATGTAGGAGAGATACGTTGCATTGATTATTATATATCGAAAGAAGAGACAGAGGAAAGAGAGTATATAGGAATATAGCTATATATAACAGGAAATGAGAAACGGGGCGCTAAGTAGGTGCGAAGCAGCCAATCAGAGCGGACTGTAGAGACAGGGCTAGCTAGGTCGTAATATACCCCCTAGCTACGAAGCAGCTAAAAGAGAACACCTAGCTAGCTGGCTAGCGGCGAGATACTAAAAATAGGAGGTCGAAGGCTCGAATTACTAGAGTAGGGTTAATAGCTAAAAAAGAAAATCCTTATCGTTAATATATAACCTGGCGCCGCGTTTGTATAATCGAAGATATACCAATGTAGATCCTGGCTAATTAGAACGCGGTTATACCGATTGGTTATAATATAATCTTTAGTTGCCTATTTTACGAAGTTGAATCCGAACCGTCCTATACTAATAAAAATCAATCGCGCCGCTAACCCCTCTAACTATAACTACAATAACAACAAAAACAACAATAGCTCTAAATACTCGGGGTATAGCTGCCTCCGTCGCCCGCGTAGCGTTATTAGAGAAAGCCCGTATAACTAGGCTCGCGAATCTATACGCGGCGCGCGAAGAAGAAGAAGAAAAGGAGGAAGAGGTCGTCGCTATAGTCGCTAACAATGCCGCTCTCGTTAAAGAGAGCGCGACTAGGGTTTCGAAGACCCTAAACAAAAGAAAGAGGGATATAGTTCCTGCTACGCCCGGGTATATTAATCGCGTTGCTATTAATCGAAGCGTTGTTGTTAATTGACGCGCTAACTTTTAGATACCTAGTTATAATAGCGACGAGGATATCGCTACCTTTACGTCCTGCGCTATAGTTTGCTACCGTTACCTACGTTCGGCCCTATATAGGTTATTAAGTAGCGCTTGCTTAGTTCGCCTAGATACTAAGGGTAAGGACAAGGCCTACGTTCGGTACTTACGTACCGGATATCCGTGTAAGAAGTTACTAGAACTTATAGTTAAGATAGCTATAGAGTTCCTCTCTACGAAGTAGGGTAGCGAGGCTATAGCTAGTGTAAGTTCCTTCTCTGTTCCTATTAATCGCCGTATACTAATAATAGTATAGAAATTGCAATAGGTTCGCCTTATAGCGAAACACTTAATAGAACGGGAGGAGAAGAAGGAGAAGGCGGCGGCGGATATAGCTACTAAGGTCCGGGCCGAGGCGATTGCTAAGTCTTAGGCTAAGGCAGCTACTAAGGCAGTTGCTATATTAAGGGCTAAGGCTAAGGAGAGGCGTGCCGCCGTTGCGGCTACCGCTGCTACAGCTACCGCTAATGCAGCTGCCGTCGATGCAGCTACCTCCAACGATAGGTTAGTAGTAGTTAGCTCCCGCGAGGTTACTAACTAGGGAGAGGCTCCCGCTCCTATTAGGCTAGTTACTAGTAGCGTTTCGGCCGTTCTAGCTACCGAGTTAGCTAGATTAGCGAAGGAGGCTTGGGAGTCGGATAACGTAGGGGCGTCGTTAGCTTTAAGGTTATCGATAGCTATAATTAGTAGTTTATACTATATATTAGCCGCGATAGATGCCTATTGTATAGAGTTAAAGAGGAGAAAGTCGGGCCAGTAAGCCCGGGAGTATATATATATATAGCTACGTTGTTTTTGTATTTAGTAATTTTCTTATATACTATTTTGCTCTTTTAGGCCGGATACCTAGTGTTAGATACCTACTTAATTATAAAGATCCGTTTTGCTCTGTTCAATAATATAGCGAGCGTTTTGAAGATTCAACATAGCGTGGAAGTGCTCGAACTTCTACTAAGATAGCTGTTTTGTAAGACCGTCTACTAGTATATCGGCTATAGGTAGGTACTTAACCTTGAATAACCTATTAGTATACTCCTAACGTACCTATATATTATAGATATTAATATAGCGAAGCTTAGTAACTACGCGCTAGTTATCTCCTATAACAAGGCGGATAGTTTGCTAATTATTATAGAAGATACAGTATAGTTCGCTAAGATCGAACCGAATGTTAGCGAAGAAGCGCTTTAACGCTATAGTCTTATACGTAGTAAGAGAAACAGTAAGTAACTTAGCTTCTATCGACGAAGTCGTAACGGTCTTCTAGCAGTAGGCTTTCTAATTAATAACCCTACCGTATAGTATTATAATATACCTCTAGGATAAGCGGCGCGTCTTCTCGATATTTACGAACGAGGCGTCGCTAGCGATAAGTAGGATATATATCCTAAAGGCGATACTATACCAAATAGCCAAAAACCAGGCACCGAAAAGGTAAACGATAACGTATTCCGTAGCCTTAATATATATAGGGCTAGGATTCTTCAAGAACTAAGAGAGCTACGATATAGCGAAGGCTATATCAGGGCGGATTATAATAGCTATATATAGAATAGAGCCGACGAGTTCCTAGAACCGCTTAATGTCCTTAAACAAAGTAAGACCCTTTAATAGGTAAAGGTTATATTCTAGGGGGATATAGGGGAAGCGAGTTTCCTTATTAAGGTTAAATCGCTTGGCGATCTATTCGATGTACTAATTGTAGACTAGATAGACTGTACGATCCTTACGATTTCTTAAGACGCGGATGCTAAGGAACTACGAGACGTCGCCTTAACTATATACCTTGTACTTTATAGCTAGTGTATCTATGATCTAGTTTGCCTTATTAGTATAGTCCTTATAGTAGAATATAAGGTAGTTGTTTACGTAAAACAGAACTACTATATAGCGATATTAGTTATAAAACAAATATAGTTCCTTACCCGATACTATTAGACTAAGTTCGCGGAGTAAAGAGGAGAACTCTTTATACTATAGAAGGGGGGATTCGTATAAGCTATATAACGCTCGTTCAAGTTCGACGAAGGTATCGCTTTACTTGAAGCTAGCTAGGAGGTAATAATCCTCCTAAAACCCCTAAGGGAGCTTATAGACAATTCTTTTGTCCATTTTAGCGTTTAGGAATACCTAGGTAACGTTAAACTGCTTGACTTTTATATCCGCGTTAGCGGCGATAGCTATTATAGCCTAGAAGGAACGGGATATAAGTGTTATAGCGTATATGTTTTGTAACGAATTAGCGCTCTAAAGATCACCTCTTACGTAGATATACGCCTTATATTTCTCTAAGAATCTGTCCTTGTCCTATTTGTAGGTGAATACCTACTTTAGGGGTAGGGGCTTCTCCTTAGAGAGTTTAGATATAAAGGACCGAGTAATATATCTCTAGGTTTTGCGATTTATAAGATTCCGAATCTCCAATTCGGTAGCTCTAACGAACTCTTTGCCTATCGGATACTTAGCAAGTTGCTTCTAAGACTTTAGAGCTTTAAGAAGGGTGTCTCTATAAACGTAAGGAGGGGCTAGGGTAGCGTTAAGTCTAGCCGCGTACTAGGGTATAATCGTAGCAGCGATAACTATATATAGAGTATAGTGTACCTGATCTCCCTTATTAAGTACCTCCTTATAGTATAGTATATACGTTTTGTAAAACGCTTGCTATATTCTAAGTTTAGGGACGTAGATACGGTCTAGAGTATATATTTCCGAAGTGAATCTAACAATCCTAGCGGCGGATATAGAAGGACCGTCGTTAGTAGGGTCTTCTAGGTCTATTCCCCTAAGCCGCTAGCTCGTATAAGATACTAGGGCAAATACCCGCTTAGTATACTTACGTTTTGTACGTTCGTAGGTAGGGGACTTAGGTTTGTTAGTATCGTCTAAGTTATCTAAGCTAGAGGAGTAGCTAGGATCTGAATCTAGGCTGTGATTCTTAGGAAGTAGGTCGTCCAAGAGTGTAAAGTACTTAGGAAGATAATCGACCGAGTTTTTAAAAACAGTACTTATATTAGAGGCAATGCTTTAGACACTTCTAAGGCTATCTCTAGAAGTGTATATATAATCCCTATCGTTATCCAGGCTCGTAGGCCCGGTAGGGGTAGAGGCTGAACTTTGAAACGACTAATCTAGTATCGGGAGTCCTCTATATATATAGTCTCTAGAAACTAAAGGTAGCTTGCTTATATTACGCTAGGCTACCGTTCTAGATATAGTTACCCCCAAGTCCTAACCAGGATTTGGAGTTTCTATACCCCTAAGCTTGTTTTTAGAATACTTAGGGGATATAGACGTAGGAGTCGTCGCTTCTAGATTGTCTATCTTACTATCCTTAACGCCGCTTAGTACTACGCCTATAGCGGGTAAGTATAGCTAAAGCTCTAGGGAGTCTACTAGATTCCGCTTCTTAGCGATAGTCTATAGATCGAACCTCCCCTTGCCCTTCTTGAAGAACTAGTTCTTATTAAAGGTAACGTTATAAGTTATAACGACTTTGCGGAGCGCTGGAACCTAGATTCGGTAGATGTTTAATACCTTATAACTAACAAGGTAACTAATATACGCTCTAGGCTTCGACTTATATATGCGTTTCTACTTATCCCTCTCTCTCTCTTTATACAAAGGATATACGCGGTAACTATATACGTAGATGCTGCTCTAGTTAGGCCGTAGATCCGCTATAAGGGAGACGATTACATCTAGCTAAAAGAACCGGAAGTAGGTTTAGAACCAAGTAAGGAGGACGTCGTTTAGTAACTTTATCGAAGGATACGTTTAACTTGGGCTTATACTAATAAGCTACGTAGATACCTCCTCTCCTTCTAGCTAGAGGTTACCCGGGAGACTAGCTCCGGCTATTATCTTAATAGAGCAGGTAATAACTTCTTGACTAGCGCGTTCGATAGCGCTAGTTAGTTCGTATATATTAGATAGAGGGAGTTTAAGCTCGATACCTAGTTCTACGTACCATTTCTAGTACCAGGTGTAGCTACAATCTCTAGTTTTAACAAAGGAGCCTTCGTTATTATACTTAAACTTGTAGATCGCTACGCTAAATTAGCGTTATACCTAGGCCTCGAAGTATTAAAGAATCGAGAGAAGGAGGTCCTAGGTTTTGTCTTTAACGTAGAAGACAAAGGGTTTGCTAGAGAACTTGTCTTTAAGAATCAGAGAGTAAATAGATCTATTATACCTACGTATATAATAGAAGAGGTCCTAAAATACTTACTAGAACGGCTATACTAACTTAGTTATAGGAGGCCTATAGGAGACGACTTTTCCCTAGTATATAATAGAGCAAGCCTTGTAGTTAATATATTTAGTTCTATTAATTCGAACGTTCTAGCCTCTCTAGACAAGAGCTTTAAGTATATCCTAGCTAAGATAACTAGCGCGGATATACTAAAGGTATTTAGAATCCTCGCAAAGTAGGAGAGGGTACCTCGATCCTAGTCCTCGGCGAACTTATTTTATAGTATTACTTATCGCCGCTAACATTATAAGCGTAGCGGAACTAATAGCGAAGTCGTCCAGACAGCTAGGTTAGATATTGTAGATTATAGCAAGGGACTGCTCCAAAGGTATAGTAGGAGGATCCTTATAGATCTTAGCGAGAGCTCGTTCTTCATTGTAAGAAATAGCAAGGGAAGAGTTATAATTATAAGGGTACGGTAGGTAGGTAGAGAGAGGCTTATATTCTAAAAACACTAGCTTATACCTACGAAGGAGAGACGCAATAACAATATTACTCTCTATCGATCCAAAACGTAGCGTATAGTCAAGACTATAGTACTAGATGTTAGCCTTATAGAGGGCCGCCTCTAAGATAATATTAGAGTAGAATCCCTTAATAACTACAACGTTATTAAGAACTAGATCCTTAGATCGAGGGCCGTTAACGCCGTTAAGTGCACCCTTAATACGCTATTTGCCCCTTCTAGAGATAAGGAAACAGGTAGTACTAGCTTTAATATAGTCATCCTTCCTTACCTTAACAAGGGACCCTTCTTCTAAAAGTATAGGGTCGTTAACAAGGTAGGTTACTCTATAGTTATTAACTAGGATACTATCTAATAGGATATATTTGCTAGAATCGACAGTTACAAAGATACCGAAGCTATTGCTAAGGCTAGTCTCTTTGCCAAGGGCCGAGAGTTCCGCAGGATCAATAATCGCAGCTATAATCGCGCCAGGAAAGCCAGGTTTAGCCGCCAAAGTAGAGCTAGACAAGGATATAGGCTAGGGTTTAATAACCTAACCTTCCTTTTTAAGTATAGCTCGGAGGTTATTCTACTTTTTTTTAGCGAATCGTTCGTAAATCTACAAAACGAACTCGGGGCTAACTAGGCCTTTCGGGTGTTTGAACCTAGTTAATACCGACTTTAGCGTATTATAGTTAATCGGCTTCTAGACGTAGTTGTTGATTATATAGGGGCAGGGGTGCTTGGTCTTAGTAGACGAAGATTTTTCGGAAGACTTTTCACCTCCCTTGCCCTAATCGCGGCGCTTACTAGAACTAGTAGATTTAGCGGTTACGAAGCTACCGTTAAAGTCCAGTTTACTGTAGCTAACAATAGTCTCTATAGCCTAGATAAGGTCCTTGAGGCTCTTAAGAGGCTTACTGACGTAGTTGTTAATAATTACAGCGTTGTATTTGTAGCGGCCCTATTCTAGGATAAGACAATCCTTAATTACACGGAGGAAGTCTAGAATAGGTAGAGTACTACAAATGTACTCGAGACTAGCTACTTTAGCGCGTTAGTAAGCCTAGCGGTAGTTAGTAATCTAGGTCTAAGGGTCTATATTAGATTACTTAGCCTCTTTAAAACAAGCAAGGTACCGTTAGCGGGTTATATTTGCGATTATATTATCCAAGATCCTAACTTAGCGTTCTAGGGTATAAAGGAGGGTATATACGCTAAGTTACTATACTATAAGGTTAGTCTCGTTCGTAGCGTTATAGCGTTTGCGATTAACTATAGCGATAATGACTTTTCGTAGCGTATCGAGGTTCTTCTTATTAACGCTTATACCTAGAGTAAGCTACTAAACGGCGTACCTAGTCTAGTTAATCTAGTACTAGGCAAGGATCCTCTTTGGACTTAGGCGTTAAGGAGGTATAGGCTCTAGACTACAAGTAGCAACAGGCTTCTCGTTCTAGGCGGTTAACTCGGTAAGCTATTCCGCTTAGTCTTATGCGATTAGCGTAGCGATAGCCTCTGTAGTAAAGGGCGGCTAAAAACCGCCAAGTATTGCCTCTTTAGTAACATCGTTCTAATCGAAACGAACGATATTATAAACGTAGAGGGTGATCGTAGCGCTTTCGATATACCGCTTCTAGATCGGCTAATCCGTAGGACCCTTAAGAAGGATATCTGTTAGGATAGTGATATTACCGATAGTGTCTATAGGAGTAGAAGACTCTATTGTAGAAGAATAGAGGCAGACAGAGATCTAGATGTTAGAAGGTATAGTAGTACGGCGGAACGGGCAGAGAGTAGTGGCGCTAAAGAGCGGCTTAACTTGTACGTAGGCGGGGCGACTTTGAAGGACTTCGCGGAACGGCTATATAAGAGCGGTTCAAGCGGAAAACGAGGGAAGCCGTATAAGGGCTTTAGCGATAGCGATGTTAAAGAACAAGGCGGTAGGACTTATAAGAATAGTAAAACGAGTTATAAGGATTGTAGAATAACAATGCTTCCAAGCTATAATAGGTTTAGCTACTATACGAAGGGAAACGAGCACCGGGCTTATAACTCTTACGTAGGCTTACAGTAGCACTAGAAGAGCATATAGAAGAGATACGTTGCATTGATTGTTATATATCGAAAGAAGAGACAGAGGAAAGAGAGTATATAGGAACATAGCTATATATAACAGGAAATAAGAAACGGGGCGCTAAGTAGGTGCGAAGCAGCCAATCAGAGCGGACTGTAGAGACAGGGCTGGCTGGGTCGTGACACCTAGGATAGAACAGGTTATTCTAGATACTATAGCGAAGTTACTACTAGGACCTTATATCTCCTAATATAAAAAGATTTACCTATAACTATTACTTTTACTAAGGGAGTAAGTATTTACAATAACTCCGTTAGGGGCTGCTCTAACCTATACTAATTATAGACTACTTCTAGAAGTAGATCGCTATTAACTTTATAGTTAACCTCCCTATAAAAGATAATACCTTACTAAGGTATTTAATAGTTATTACAGATAGACTATCTAAGTTCTTATAGCTTAAGGCTATAAACTTAATAAGGGCTAAGGAGTACGTGTAACGTTTTAGAGATATATAGTAGCGATTCTATAGGTTCCTGTTACAGATTATTACCAATTGTAGCTTGGACTAGCTTAGCAAATTCTAGACAACCCTCTATAAGCTTGTTAGAATCGACTAGTTATTATTAACGGCCTACTACCTATAGACTAATAGAGGAACGGAGCGGATAAACTAGAAGGTATAGGCTATCTTATAGATAGTTGTTACGACCTATCCAGCCCTGTCTCTGCAGTCCGCTCTGATTGGCTACTTCGTACCCACTCAGCGCCCCGTTTCTCATTTCCTGTTATATATATAGCTATGTTCTTACACACTCTCTTTCCTCTATCTCTTCTTTCGATATATAACAATTAATATAACGTATCTCTCCTATATACTCTTCTAGTGCTACTATAAGCCTACGTAAGAGTTATAAGCCCGGTGCTCGTTTCCCTTTGTATAGTAGCTAAACCTGTTATAGCTTAGAAGTATTGTTATTCTATAATCCTTATAACTCGTTTTACTATTCTTACAAGTCCTACTACCTTATTCTTTAACATTGCTATTGCTAAAGCCCTTATATAGCTTCCCTCGTTTTCCGCTTAAACCGCTCTTATATAGCCGTTCCGCAAAGTCCTTTAAAGTCGCCCCGCCTACGTATAAGTTAAGCCGCTCTTTAGCGCTACCCTCTCTACCTATTCTACTATACTACTATACCTTCTAACTTCTAGATCTCTATCTGCCTCTATTCTTCTACAATAGAGTCTTCTACTCCTATAGACACTATTAGTAACATTACTATCCTAATAGATATCCTACTTAAAGGTCCTATAGATTAGCTAATCTAGAAGTAGTATATCGAAAGCGCTACGATTACCCTCTATGTTTATAATATCGTTCGTTTCGATTAGAACGATGTTACTAAGGAGGTAATACTTAGTAGTTTTTAGCCGCCCTTTACTATAGAGGCTATTGCTACGCTAATTGTACGAGACTAAGCGGAATAGCTTACCGAGTTAACTGCCTAGAACAAGAAGCTAGTTACTACTTATAGTCTAGAGCCTGCTCCTCCTTGACGCCTAAGTCTAGAGAGGATCCTTACCTAGTACTAAACTAACTAGACTAGGTACGCTGCTTAGTAGCTTACTCTAGGTATAAGCGTTAATAAGAAGAACCTTAATACGCTACGAAAAGTTATTATCGCTACGGTTAATCGCAAGCGCTATAACGCTACGAACGAGACTAACCTTACGGTATAGTAACTTAGCGTACATACCCTCCTTCGTACCCTAGAACGCCAAGTCGGGATCTTAGATAATATAATCGCGAATATAACCCGCTAATAGTATCTTACTTGTCTTAAAGAGGCTAAGTAATCTAATATAGACCCTTAGACCTAGATCGCTAACTACCGCTAGGCTTACTAATACGCTAAGGTAGCTAGTCTCGAGTATATTCGTAGTACTCTGCCCGTTCTGGACTTCCTTTACGTAATTAAGGATCGTCTTATCCTAGAATAGGGCCGCTACGAATATAACGCTATAATCATTAATAACCGCGTTAGCAAGCCTCTTAAGAGCCTCGAGGACCTTATCTAGGCTATAGAGACCGTTATTAGCTATAGTAAACCGGACTTTAATAGTAGCTTCGTAACCGCTAAATCCACTAGTTCTAGCAAGCGCCGTAATCGGGGCAAAGGAGGTGAAAAATCTTCCGAGAAATCTTTATCTACTAAGCCTAAGTACCCCTACCTCTATATAATTAATAACTATATCTAGAAGCTAATTAACTACAATACGCTAAAGTTAGTATTAACTAGGTTCAAACACCTAAAAGGCCTAGTTAGCCCCGAGTTCGTTTTATAGATCTACGAACGATTCGCTAAGAAAAAGTAGAATAACCTCTACGCTATATTTAAAAAGGAAGGTTAGATTATTAAAGCCTAGCCTATATCCTCGTCTAGCTCTACTTCGGCGGCTAAACCTAGCTTTCCTAGCGCGATAATAGCTACGATCATTGATCCTATAGAACTCTCGGCCCTTAGTAAAGAGACTAGCCTTAGTAATAGCTTCGGTATCTTCGTAACTATCGATTCTAGCAAATATATCCTATCGGACAGTATTTTAGTTAATAACTATAGAGTAACCTACTTTGTTAATAACCCTATACTCTTAGAAAAAGGGTCCCTCGTTAAGGCGAGGAAGGATAACTATATTAAGGCTAGTACTACCCGTTTCCCTATCTCTAGAAGGGGCAAATAGCGTATTAAGGGTATACTTAATAGCGTTAATAGCCCTCGATCCAAGGATCTAGTTCTTAATAACGTTGTAGTTATTAAGGGATTCTACTCTAATATTATCTTAGAGGTAGCCCTCTACAAGGCTAATATCTAGTACTATAGTCTTAACTATACGCTACGTTTTAGATTAGTAAAGAGTAATATTATTATTACGTCTCTCCTTCGTAGGTATAAGCTAGTGTTTTTAGAATATAAGCCTCTCTCTACCTACCTACTATACCCTTATAATTGTAACTCTTCCCTTACTGTTTCTTATAATAAAGAACAAGCTCTTACTAAGATCTATAAGGATCCTCCTACTATACCTTCGGAGTAGTCCCTCGCTATAATCTACAATATCTAACCTAGGTATCTAGACGACTTCGCTATTAGTTCCGCTATACTTATAGTATTAGCTACAATAAGCGATACTATAAAACAAGTTTATTAAGGACTAGGATTAAGGTACCCTTTCCTACCTCGAGAGGATTCTAAACACCTTTAGTATATCCGCGCTAGTTATCTTAGCTAGGATACGCTTAAAGCTCTTGTCTAGAGAGGCTAGAACGTTCGAATCAATAGAACCAAACGTATTAACTATAAGGCTTGCTCTACTATATACTAGGGAAAAGTCTTCTCCTATAGGCCTCCTATAACCAAGTTAGTATAACCGTTCTAGCGAGTATTTTAGGACCTTTTCTATTATATCCGTAGGTATAATAGATCTATTTACTCTCTAATTCTTAAAGACGAGTTCTCTAGTAAACCCTTTGTCTTCTACGTTAAAGAGAAAACCTAGGACCTCCTTCTCCTAATTCTTTAATACTTCGAGGCCTAAGTACGACGCTAATTTAGCGTAGCAATCTATAAGTTCAAGTATAATAACGAAGGCTCCTTTGTTAAAACTAGAGATTGTAGCTATACCTAGTACTAGAAATAGTACGTAGAACTAGGTATCGAGCTTAAACTCCCTCCGTCTAATATATACGAACTGACTAGCGCTATCGAACGTACTAGTCAAGAAGTTATTACCCGCTCTATTAAGATAATAGCTAGAGCCGGTCTTCTAGGTAACCTCTAGCTAGAAGGAGAGGAGGTATCTACGTAGCTTATTAGTATAAGCCTAAGTTAAATGTATCCTTCGATAAAGTTACTAAATAACGTCCTTCTTACTTAGTTCTAAACCTACTTCTAGTTCTTTTAGCTAGACGTAATCGTCTCCCTTATAGCGGATCTATAGCCTAACTAGAGCGATATCTACGTATATAGTTACTATGTATATCCTTTATATAAAGAGAGCGAGAGGGATAAGTAGAAACGTATATACAAGTCGAAGCCTAGAGCGTATATTAGTTACCTTATTAGTTATAAGGTAATAAACATCTACTAAATCTAGGTTCTAGCGCTCTATAAAGTCGTTACAACTTGTAACGTTACCTTTAACGAGAACTAGTTCTTTAAGAAGGGTAAGAGGAGGTTCGATCTATAGACTATCGCTAAGAAGCGGAATCTAGTAGACTCCCTAGAGCTTTAGCTATACTTGCCCGCTATAGGCGTAGTACTAAGCGGCGTTAAGGATAGTAAGATAGATAATCTAGAAGCGACGACTTCTACGTCTATATCCCCCGAGTATTCTAAAGACAAGCTTAGGGGTATAGAAACTCTAACTCCTAGTTAGAACTTAGGGGTAACTATATCTAGAACAGTAGCCTAGTGTAATATAAGCAAGCTACCTTTAGTTTCTAGAGACTACGTGTATAGAGGACTCCTAATACTAGATTAGTCGTTTTAAAGTTCAGCCTCTACCTCTACTAGGCCTACAAGCCTAGATAATAATAGGGATTATATATATACTGTCACGACCCAGCCAGCCCTGTCTCTGCAGTCCGCTCTGATTGGCTGCTTCGCACCCACTTAGCGCCCCGTTTCTCATTTCCTGTCATATATATAGCTATGTTCTCACACACTCTCTTTCCTCTGTCTCTTCCTTCGATACATGACAATCAATGCAACGCATCTCTCCTATATACTCTTCTAGTGCCACTGTAAGCCCACGTAAGAGTTATAAGCCCGGTGCTCGTTTCCCTTCGTATAGTAGCTAAACCCGTTATAGCTTAGAAGCATTGTCATTCTACAATCCTTATAACTCGTTTTACTATTCTTACGAGTCCCGCCGCCTCGTTCTTTACAATCGCTATCGCCAAAGCCCTCACACAGCTTCCCTCGTTTTCCGCTTGAACCGCTCTTACATAGCCGTTCCGCGAAGTCCTTTAAAGTCGCCCCGCCTACGCACAAGTTAAGCCGCTCTTTAGCGCCACTCTCTCTGCCCGTTCCGCCGTACCGCCGTGCCTTCTAGATCTCCGTCTACCTCTATCTGTCGTTCTTCTATAATAGAGACTTCCACTACTATAGACACAATCGGGAACATCACCATCCTAACGGACATCCTGCTTAAGGGTCCTACGGATTGGCCGATCTAGAAGCGTTATATCGAAAGCGCCGCTATTACCCTCTACGTTCATAATATCGTTCGTTTCGATCAGAACGATATCACTAAGGAGGCAATGCTTAGTGGTTTTTAGCCGCCCTCTACTACGGAGGCTGTTACTACGCTAATAGCACGAGACCAAGCGGAATAGCTCGCCGAGGTAACCGCCTAGAACAAGAAGCCAGTTGCTACTTACAGTCTAGAGCCTATCCCTCCTTAACGCCCGAGTCTAGAGAGGATCCTTGTCTAGCACTAAGCCAACCAGACCAGGTACGCCGCTTAGCAACTTACTCTAGGTATAAGCGTTAACAAGAAGAACCTAGATACGCTGCGCAAAGTTATTATCGCTACTATCGATCGCGAGCGTTACAACGCTACTAACGAGACCAACCTCGCGGCGTAGCAACTCGGCGTACGCGCGCTCCTCCGTACTCTAGAACGCTAAGTTAGAATCTCGGATAATATAATTGCTAACATAACCCGCTAACGGTATCTCGCTTATCTTAAAGAGGCTAAGCAATCTAACATGGACCTACGGACCTAGATCGCTAACTACCGCCAGGCTTACTAACGCGCTAAGGTAGCCGGTCTCAAGTGCATTCGTAGCACTCTGCCCGTTCTGGACTTCCTTCGCGCAATTAAGGATCGTCTTATCCCGGAATAGGGCCGCCGCGAATACGACGCTGCAATCATCGATAACCGCGTCGGAAAACCCCTTAAGAGCCTTAAGGACCTGATCTAAGCCGCCGAGACCGTCGTCGGCTACGGCAAGCCGGACTTCAACGGTAGCTTCGCAACCACTAAATCCACTAGTTCTAGCAAACGCCGCGATTAGGGCAAGGGAGGTGAAAAATCTTCGTCTGCTAAGCCTAAGCACCCCTGCCTATATATAATCTCTAATTACGTTTAGAAGCCGATCGACTACAACACACTTAAATCCACGTTAACTAGGTTCAAACATCCGAAAGGCCCGGTTAGTCCCGAGTTCGTTTCGTAGATCCACGAACGGTTCGCCGAGAAAAAGTAGGACAACCTCTGCGCCTAGCTTAAAAAGGAAGGTTAGGCAATTAAACCCCAGCCTATATCCCCGTCTAGGTCCACTTCGTCTACTAAACCGGGCTTTCCCAGCGCGGTAATAGCCGCGATTATTGATCCTACAGAACTCTCGGCCCTTAGTAAAGAAACCGGCCTTAGCAATGGCTTCGGTATCTTCGTAACTGTCGATTCCGGCAAATATATCCTATCGGATAGTATCCTAGTTAACAACTATAGAGCAACCTACCTTGTCAACAACCCTACACTCTTAGAAGAAGGGTCCTTTATTAAGGCGAGGAAGGATAACTATATTAAGGCTAGCACTACCCGTTTCCCTATCTCTAGAAGGGGCAAATAGCGCATTAAGGGAGCACTTAACGGCGTTAACGGCCTACAATCTAAGGATCTAGTTCTTAACAACGTCGTAGTTATTAAGGGATTCCACTCTAACATTATCTCGGAGGCGGCCCTCTACAAGGCTAACATCTAGTACTATAGTTTAGACTATATACTACGTTTCGGTTCGATAGAGAGTAACATTATTATCGCGTCTCTCCTTCGTAGGTACAAGCTAGTGTTTTTAGAATACAAGCCTCTCTCTACCTACCTACCGTATCCTCATAATTGTAACTCTTCCCTTACCGTTTCTTACAATAAAGAACAAGCTCTCGCCAAGATCTACAAGGATCCTCCTACTATACCTTCGGAGCAGTCCCTTGCTATAATCTACAACATCTAACCTAGCCGTCTAGACGACTTCGCTATTAGTTCCGCTACGCTTGTAATGTTAGCTACGATAAGCGACACTATGAAACAAGTTCGTTAAGGACTAGGATCGAGGCACCCTCTCCTACCCCGCGAGGATTCCGAACACCTTTGGTATATCCGCGCCGGTTATCTTAGCTAGGATGCGCTTAAGGCTCTCGTCTAGAGAGGCCAGAACGTTCGAATCAACGGAACCAAACGTATTAACTACAAGGCTTGCTCTATTACACACTAGGGAAAAGTCGTCTCCCGTAGGCCTCCTACAACCAAGTTAGTGCGGCCGTTCTAGCGAGTATTTTAGGACCTTTTCTATTATACACGTAGGTATAATAGATCTATTTACTCTCTGATTCTCAAAGACGAGTTCTCTAGCAAACCCTTTGTCTTCCGCCTTAAAGACAAGACCTAGGACCTCCTTCTCCCGATTCTTTAATGCTTCGAGGCCTAGGTACGACGCCAATTTGGCGTAGCGATCTGCAAGTTCAAGCACGATAACGAAGGCTCCTTTGTTAAAACTAGGGATCGTGGCTATACCCGGTACTAGAAATGGTACGTAGAACTGGGTATCGAGCTTGAACTCCCTCCGTCTAACATATACGAACCGACTAGCGCTATCGAACGCGCTAGTCAAGAAGTCATCACCCGCTCTATCAAGATAATAGCTAGAGCCGGTCTCCCGGGCAACCTCTAGCTAGAAGGAGAGGAGGTATCTACGTAGCTTATCGGTATAAGCCCGAGTCAAACGTATCCTTCGATAAAGTCACTAAACGACGTCCTCCTCACTTGGTTCTAAACCTACTTCCGGTTCTTTTAGCCAGACGTAATCGTCTCCCTTACAGCGGATCTACAGCCTAACTAGAGTAGCATCTACGTATACGGTTACTACGTATATCCTCTATATAAAGAGAGAGAGAGGGATAAGTAGAAACGTATATACAAGTCGAAGCCTAGAGCGTATATTGGTTACCTTGTTGGTTACAAGGTATTAAATATCTACCGAATCTAGGTTCTAGTACTCCGTAAAGTCGTTACAACTCGCAACGTCACCTTCAACGAGAACCAGTTCTTCGAGAAGGGCGAAGGGAGGTTCGATCTACAGACTATCGCTAAGAAGCGGAATCTAGTGGACTCCCTAGAGCTTTAGCTGCACTTGCCTGCTACAGGCGTAGTACTAAGCGGCGTTAAGGACGGTAAGATGGATAATCTAGAAGCGACGACTCCTACGTCTGTATCCCCCGAGTATTCTAAAGACGAGCTTAGGGGTATAGAAACTCCAAATCCTAGTTAGGACTTAGGGGTAACTATATCTAGAACGGTAGCCTAGCGTAATATAAGCAAGCTACCTTTAGTTTCTGGAGACCACGCGTATAGAGGACTCCCGACACCAGATCAGTCATTTCAAAGTTCAGCCTCTACCCCTACCGGGCCTATAAGCCCGGATAACGATAGGGATTATATACACACTTCTAGAGACGGCCTTAGAAGTGTATAAAGCATTGCCTCTAATACAAGCACTGTTTTTAAGGACTCGGTCGATCACTATCCTAAGCACTCTATATACTTAGACAACCTACTTCCCGAGAATCACAGCCCGGAATCTTCAAACCCTAGCTACCACTCCTCTAGCTTAGATGACTTAGACAATACTAACAAACCCAAGTCCTCCGCCCGCGAACGTGCAAAACGTAAGTACACTAAGCGGGTGTTCGCCCCGGTATCTCGTGCGAGCCAGTAGCTTAGGGGAATGGACCTAGAAGACCCTGCTAACGACGGTCCTTCTATATCTACCGCTAGGATTGTTAGATTTACTTTGGAAATATATACTCCAGACTATATCTACGTCCCTGAACTTAGAATATAGTAAGCGTTTTACGAAACGTATATACCGTACTATAAGGAGGTACTTGATAAGGGAGATCGGGTACACTGTACTCTATATATGGTTATCGCCGCCGCGATTATACCCTGGCACGCGGCTAGACTTAACGCTGCCCCAGCCCCTCCCTACGTTTACCAAGACACCCTTCTTAAAGCTCCGAAGTCTTAGAAGTAACTTGCCAAGCATCCGATAGGCAAAGAGTTCGTTAGAGCTGCCGAATCGGAGATTTGGAATCTTATAAATCGCAAAACCTAGAGATATATTACTTGGTCCTCTATATCTAAACTCTCCAAGGAGAAGCCCCTACCCCTAAAGTAGGTGTTCGCTTATAAATAGGACAAGGACGGATTCTTAGAGAAATGTAAGGCGCGTATCTACGTAAGAGGTAATCTTTAGAGCGCTAATTCGTTGCAAAACATATACGCTGCAACACTCGTATCCCGTTCCTTCCAGGCTATAATAGCTATCGCCGCCAACGCGGACATAGAAGTCAAGCAGTTTGACGTTGCCTAGGCATTCCTAAACGTAAAAATAGACAAAGGAATCGTCTGTAAGCTCCCTCAGGGGTTTAGGGAGGATCATCACCTCCCGGCTAGCTTTAAGCAAGGCGATACCTTCGTCGAACTTAAACGAGCGTTATATAGCTTGTACGAATCCCCCCCTTCTATAGTACGAAGAGTTCTCCTCTTTGCTCCGCGAACTTGGTCTAACAGCATCGGGTAAGGAACTATGCTTGTTTTACAACTAATACCGCCGCGTGGTGGTTCTGTTTTATATAGACGACTACCTTATGTTCTACTACAAGGACTACGCTAATAAGGCAAACTAGATCATAGATACGCTAGCTACAAAGTACAAAGTGTACAGTTAAGGCGACGTCTCGTAGTTCCTTGGCATCTACGTCTTAAGAAACCGCGAGGATCGTATAGTCCATCTAGTCTACAATTAGTATATCGAGCGGATCGCTAAGCGCTTTAATCTTAATAAGGAGACTCGCTTCCTGTATATCCCCCTAGAACATAACCTTTACCTATATAAGGGTCTTACTCCGTTTAAGGATATTAAGCGGTTCCAGGAACTCGTCGGCTCTATTCTATACATAGCTATTATAATCCGCCCTAATATAGCCTTCGCTGCATCATAGCTCTCTTAGTTCTTGAAGAATCCTAGCCCTATATATATCGAGGCTACGGAATACGTTATCGTTTACCTCTTCGGCACCTGGTTTTTAGCTATTCGGTATAGCATCGCCTTTAGGATATATATCCTGCTTATCGCTAGCGACGCCTCGTTCGTAAATATCGAGAAGACGCGCCGCTCATCCTAAGGGTACATTATAATGCTATATAGTAGGGTTATTAACTAGAAAGCCTACCGCTAAAAGACCGTTACAACTTCTTCGACAGAAGCTAAGTTACTTACTGTTTCTCTTACTACGTGTGAGACTATAGCGTTGAAGCGCTTCTTCGCTAACATTCGGTTCGATCTTAGCGAACTATACTATATCTTCTATAACAATCAGCAAACTATCCGCCTTGTCACGGGAGACAACTAGCGCGTGGTTACCAAGCTTCGCCATATGGACATCTATAATATATAGGTACGTCAGGAGTATACTAACGGGTCATTTAAGGTTAAGTACCTGCCTACGGCCGATATACCGGCAGACGGTCTTATAAAACGGCTGCCGCGCCAGAAGTTCGAGCACTTCCGCGCTATATTAAACCTCTAAGACGCTCGCTATATTATTGAATAGAGCAAAACGGATCTTTGCAATTAAGTGGGTATCTGACACTGGGCATCTGGCCTAAAAGAGCAAAATAGCATATAAGAAAATCACTAAATGTAAACGCGGCTATATACACATATACTCCTGGGCTTACTGGCCCGCCTTCCTCCTCTTTAACTCCGTGTAATAGGCATCTATTGTAGCTAATACGTAGTACAAACCACCAATTACAGCCATCGATGACCTTAAAGCTAACGACGCCCCTACGTTATCCGACTCCTAAGCCTCCTTTGCTAATCTAGCTAACTTAGCAGCCGGAACGGCCGAAACGCTACTAGCAACTATCCTAACCGGAGCAGGAGCCTCTCCCTGGTTAGCAACCTCGTAGGAACTAACCACTACTAACCTATCATCCGAGGCAGCCGCATCGGCGGTAGCCGCATCGGCGGTAGCCGTAGCAGCGGCACGCCTCTCCTTAGCCTTGGCCCTTAATACAGCAACCGCCTTAGTAGCCACCTTAGCCCGAGACTTAGCAATCGCCTTGGCCCGGACCTTAGTAGCCGCATCTGCCGCCGCCTTCTCCTTCTTCTCCTCCCGTTCTATTAAGTGCTTCGCTACGAGGCGAACCCGTTACAATTGCTATACTATCATTAGTATACAGCGATCAATAGGAACAGAGAAGGAACTTACGCTAGCTATAGCCTCGCTACCCTACTTCGTAGAGAGGAACTCTATAGCCGTCTCGACTATAGGTTCTAGCAACTTCTTATATAGATATCCGGTACGCGAGCACCGAACGTAGGCCTCGTCCTTATCCTCGGCATCTAGGCGAACCAAGCAAGCGCTACTTAACAACCTATATAGGGCCGAACGTAGGTAACGGCGGCAAACTATAGCGCAGGACGTAAAGGTGGCGATATCCTCGTCGCTGTTATAACTAGGTATCTAAAAGTCAGCGCGTCAATCAACAAAAACGCTTTAATCAACAGAAACGCGATTGACATACCCGGGCGTAGCGGGAACTATGTCCCTCTTTCTTTTGTTCAGGGTCTTCGAAACCCTAGTTACGCTCTCTTCAACAGGAGCGGCATCGTCAGCGCCTACGGCAACGACCTCTTCTTCCTCTTCTTCTTCTTCTTCGCGCGCCGCGCGTAGATTCGCGAGCCTGGTCGCGCGGGCTTTCTCTAATAACGCCACGCGGGCGACGGAGGCAGCTGTGCCCCGAGTATTCGGAGCCATTGTTGTTTTTGTTGTTGTAGTTGTGGTTGGAGGGGTCGGCGGCGCGATTGATTTTTTTATTGTTATAGGACGGTTCGGATTCAACTTCGCAAAATAGGCGACTAAAGATCGCATACGACCGACCGATGCGACCGCGTTCTGATTGGCCAGGATCTACATTAGTACATCTTCGATTATACAAACGCGACGCTAGGTTATATATCAACGATAAGGATTTTTCGTTTTTAGCTATCAACCCTACTCTAGCAATTCGAGCCTTCGACCTCCCATTTTCAGCATCTCGCCGCCAGCCAGCCAGCTGGGTGTTCTCTTTCAGCTGCTTCGCAGCTGGGGGGTGTGTCACGACCCAGCCAGCCCTGTCTCTACAGTCCGCTCTGATTGGCTGCTTCGCACCCACTCAGCGCCCCGTTTCTCATTTCCTGTTATATATATAGCTGTGTTCTCACACACTCTCTTTCCTCTATCTCTTCCTTCGATACATGACAATCAATGCAACGCATACTTCTAGAGATAGCTTTAGAAGTGTCTAAAGTATTGCCTCTAATATAAGCACTGTTTTTAAAGACTTAGTCGATTATCTTCCTAAGTACTTTATACTCTTAGATAACCTACTTCCTAAGAATTACAGCCTAGAATCTTTAAACCCTAGCTACTCCTCTAGCTCGGATAACTTAGACAATACTAACAAACCTAAGTCCCTTACCTATAAATGTACAAAATGTAAGTATACTAAGTAGGTATTCGCCCTAGTATTTCGTATAAGCTAGTAGCTTAAGGGAATAGACCTAGAAGACCCTACTAACAATAGTCCTTCTATATCCGCTGCTAGGATTATTAGATTTACTTTGGAATTATATACTCTGGACTGTATCTACGTCCCTGAACTTAGAATATAGTAAGCGTTTTATAAAACGTATATACTATACTATAAGGAGGTACTTAATAAGGGAGATTAGGTATACTATACTCTATATATAGTTATCGCCGCTGCGATTATACCCTAGTATATAGCTAGACTTAACGCTACCTTAGCCCCTCCCTACGTTTACTAAAATACCCTTCTTAAAGCTCTAAAGTCTTAGAAGTAACTTACTAAGTATCTAATAGACAAAGAGTTTGTTAGAGCTACTAAATTAGAGATTTAGAATCTTATAAATCGTAAAACCTAAAGATATATTACTTGGTCCTTTATATCTAAACTCTCTAAGGAGAAGCCCCTACCCCTAAAGTAGGTGTTTGCCTATAAATAGGATAAGGATAGATTCTTAGAGAAATATAAGGCGTATATCTACGTAAGAGGTAATCTTTAGAGCGCTAATTCGTTGTAAAATATATACGCTATAACACTTATATCCCATTCCTTCTAGGCTATAATAGCTATCGCCGCTAATGTAGATATAGAAGTTAAGTAGTTTAACGTCGCCTAGGTATTCCTAAACGCTAAAATAGACAAAGGAATTATCTATAAGCTCCTTTAGGGGTTTAGGGAGGATTATTACCTCCTAGCTAGCTTTAAGTAAGGCGATACCTTCGTCGAACTTAAACGAGCGTTATATAGCTTACGCGAATCCCCCCTTCTATAGTATAAAGAGTTCTCCTCTTTACTCTACGAACTTAGTCTAATAGTATCGGGTAAGGAACTATTCTTATTCTATAACTAACACTACTATATAGTAGTTCTGTTTTATATAGACAACTACCTTATATTCTACTATAAGGACTATACTAATAAGGCAAACCGGATTATAGATACGCTAGCTATAAAGTACAAGGTATATAGTTAAGGCGACGTCTTATAGTTCCTTAGCATCTATATCTTAAGAAACCGCAAGGATTATATAGTCTATCTAGTCTACAATTAGTATATCGAGCGGATCGCTAAGCGATTTAACCTTAATAAAGAAACTCGCTTCCCCTATATCCCCCTAGAATATAACCTTTATCTATTCGAGGGTCTTACTCTATTTAAGGATATTAAACAGTTCTAGGAACTTGTTAGCTCTATTCTATATATAGCTATTATAATCCGCCCCGATATAGCCTTCGCTATATCGTAGCTCTCTTAGTTCTTAAAGAATCCTAGCCCTATATATATTAAGGCTATAGAATACGTTATTGTTTACCTCTTTAGTACCTGGTTTTTAGCTATTCGGTATAGTATCGCCTTTAGGATATATATCCTACTTATCGCTAGCGACGCCTCGTTTGTAGATATCAAGAAGACGCGCTGCTTATCCTAGGGGTATATTATAATGCTATATAGTAGGGTTATTAATTAGAAAGCCTGCTACTAGAAGACTGTTATAACTTTGTTAATAGAAGCTAAGTTACTTACTGTTTCTCTTACTATATATAAGACTATAGCGTTAAAGCGCTTCTTTACTAATATTCGGTTCGATCTTAGCGAACTATACTATATCTTCTATAACAATTAGCAAACTATCTGCCTTGTTACGGGAGATAACTAGCGTGTAGTTACTAAGCTTCGCTATATTAACATCTATAATATATAGGTACGTTAGGAGTATACTAACGGGTTATTTAAGGTTAAGTACCTGCCTACGGCCGATATACCGGCAGATGGTCTTATAAAACGGCTACCTTAGTAGAAGTTCGAGCACTTCCGCGCTATATTAAATCTTCAAGATATTCGCTATATTATTAAACAGAGCAAAATGGATCTTTGTAATTAAGTAGGTATCTAACACTAGGTATCTAGCCTAAAAGAGCAAAATAGTATATAAGAAAATCACAAAATGTAAAAACAACGTAGCTATATATATATATACTCCCGGGCTTACCGGCCTAACTTTCTCCTTTTTAACTCCGTGCAATAGGCATCTATTACGGCCAATACGTAGTATAAACTACTAATTATAGCTATCGATAACCTTAAAGCTAACGACGCCCCTACGTTATCCGACTCCTAAGCCTCCTTCGCTAATCTAGCTAACTTAGTAGCTAGAACGGCCGAAACGCTACTAGCAACTAGCCTAATAGGAGCGGGAGCCTCTCCCTAGTTAGCAACCTCGTAGGAGCTAACTACTACCAACCTATTATCTAAGGTAGCTGTATTAGTAGCAGCCGTAGTAGCGGTACGCCTCTCCTTAGCCTTAGCCCTTAATATAGCAACCGCCTTAGTAGCTGCCTTAGCCTGAGATTTAGCAATCGCCTTAGCCTGGACCTTAGTAGCCGCATCCGCCGCCGCCTTCTCCTTCTTCTCTTCCTATTCTATTAAGTGTTTCGCCGTAAGGCAAACCCGTTGTAATTTCTATACTATTATTAGTACGCGGTAATTAATAGGAATAGAGAAGGAACTTACACTAGCTATAGCCTCGCTACCCTACTTTGTAGAGAGGAACTTTATAGCTATCTCGACTATAAGTTCTAGCAACTTCTTATATAGATATCTAGTACGTAAGTACCGAATGTAGGCCTTATCCTTACCCTTAGTATCTAGGCGAACTAAGCAGGCGCTACTTAATAACCTATATAGGGCTAAACGTAGGTAATAGCGGCAAACTATAGCGCGGGACGTAAAGGTAGCGATATCCTTGTCGCTATTATAACTAGGTATCTAAAAGTTAGCGCGTTAATTAAATAAAAAGAACGCTTCGATCAATAGCAACGCGATTAATATACCCGGGCGTAGTAGGAACTATATCCCTCTTTCTTTTGTTATTTAGAGTCTTCGAAACCCTAGCTACGCTCTCTTTAATAGGAGCGGTATTGTTAGCAACTATAGCGACAACCTCTTCTTCTTCCTCTTCTTCCTCTTCTTCGTACGCTATATGTAGATTCGCGAGCCTAGTCGCGTAGGCTTTCTCTAATAACGCTACGTAGGCGACGGAGGTAGTAGCGCCCTAAGTGCTTAGAGCTATAGCTGTTATTGTTTTTATTATTGTTATAGTTATAGTTTAGAGTAGTTAGTAGTATAATTGATTTTTGTTATTATAGGACAGTTTGGATTCAACTTCGCAAAATAGGCGACTAAAGATTACGTTATAACCAATCGGTATAACCGCGTTCTGATTAGCTAGGATCTACATTAGTATATCTTCGATTATACAAACGTAGCGCTAGGTTATATATTAACGATAAGGATTTTCTTTTTTAGCTATTAACCCTACTCTAGCAATTCGAGCCTTCGACCTCCTATTTTTAGTATCTTGCCGCTAGCTAGCTAGCTAGGTGTTCTCTTTCAGCTACTTTGTAGCTAGGGGGTATGTTACAACCTATCTAGCCCTATCTCTACAGTCCGCTCTAATTAGCTACTTCGTACCTACTTAGCGCCCCGTTTCTTATTTCCTATTATATATATAGCTATGTTCTTACACACTCTCTTTCCTCTGTCTCTTCTTTCGATATATAACAATCAATGCAACGTATCTCTCCTATATGCTCTTCTAGTGCCACTATAAGCCCACGTAAGAATAGTTATTTTATTCTCTTAGTATAATTAGCCTAAACACTTACTAGCTTACTAGCTTGCCTTTAATAACTATAACTCGATAGTAACAGGAACAAGGGCGAACTTCCTCCTTTATAGTTATAATATATCCCTAATCTAGCAAGTAGAGTTACTAGTCGCTCTAACCTCTATACCTTAGGAGCGGGCGGCTAGGTTCCTACGTTACCTTAAGGAGGGTATAGAATGGACGTAAGTAGCAATCGCCTATACTTAGTAACGCTAGTAGGAGAATACAAATCGCTTATAACGCCTAGTAGAAAGATTTAAGGTAGGAGATAAGGTATAGCTTTCCCTATATAATATAAAGACAAATCGCCTAAGTTCTAAACTTAACTAGGTTAACGCTAAGTACAAAGTAGTAGCTATACCGATACTACTAACGGTAACCTTTAATATACCTTATAGGATTTACCTAACCTTCTATATTAACCTTATTAAGCAGGCTATATCTAACCTGCTCCTATTACAACGTATAATAGACTCCTATCTAGGCCCTACCTAGGAATTATTATAGGATAGGGTACTATATAAGGAATATAAGGTAGAAGCAATCTTAGTAGTAAGGAATGTAAGAGGGAGGGGGAATCGCTATAATGTACTTATAAAGTAGAAAGGTTATATTATACTAATATAGGAGCTACTAAAGAATATAGAGAATACTAAAGCTTTTAATATATTCGAGTAGGAATAGAGAGACGTCCTATATAATAACGGACTAGTGTTAAACAAGAAGCGGGCGCAAATTCGTAATTAATTGAACTAAAACTATATAGATACTATTATACTTCCAGTCCACTTCTAGCCCGCGCTCCGAGAAACGCGCTTAGTTAAGGAGCTCGGTCTAAGAATTACTATCCTTAGGATCCTAGGCGTTTCTATCGTTAAAAGGGGCAGGGTTATAACGCTTATAACGCTCGAGAATATTACAAGCAATACGCTCTAAGGGGGAGGCTAAGTAGTAGGAACAACGGGAGCTAAAGGAGATCGGCTCGATAGGGTAATAGAAGGTACTCCAATAAGGGAGGACGCTTTATATAGCCTATAAAGGCAAGGGGCTTAGGCCTAACAAACGGTCTACTAACTAAGCGTTAGTATAAGAGACAAGAGCTAAGGTCTTACTTATATAGTTAACCTAATAGAGGGCAAAGTTAGTTTAGTCTATTGACTAGTTAATAATCTACCTAATAGCCTATATATTAGGCTAAAAGGGAGCTAGGGTAAGGATAATGTTCCTTTAATAAGAGGGCGTACTAGGGATAAGGGTACGCTAACTAGAGGTAAAGGGGGAGCTAAAGACATCCTAGTTAAGGTTATCCTAGGGAGAAAAGGCGTTATAGCTAGGGGTACAGTTAGTACTAACCGTCTCTAACAAAGAGGAGAACGCGCGAACGAAGGTAGCAAACTCGTCTGTTAAGATAGTACGGTAAGCGCCGGAGGTAGCTGTCTTAGGCTAAGTAATAACCTATAGGGTAATGCCCGCTTTATAGTAGACGACGATTCTATATAGGCTAGCGTATAGATAGGCGTTATTTATAAATAGCTATAGATCCTAAACGTAGTAAGAGCGTACCTATCTATACTAGGTATAGCTAGTATAATAGCTCTAAGTATATACTAAATAGTTACTAACTAGTATACGCTAGACGTAAGGTAGGTAATACTACCGTTTTTTAGAAAGGAGATCTATCTCCTTATTAGTAGAGTTACTCTCTATAGCGTACCCTCAAAAGAAAAGTTTCTAATTCTTACACTATTTATTTAGGATATAGTTAGTACGTAATTTAGTTTCGTTTCGAACCCTTAGTTAGAAAATATATATAACGTTCTTCGTTCTTATCGCTATTAGGATAGCAACTACTACCTTTACCTCTAAGGGAACTAACTATAGCTAATATAATTAGTAGATGAAATTTTATTATAGAGAGTAGATAGAAAAAGTAGTAGTTAGGAGGAATAATAGGAAAGTTATATATAGCTCTATTTATAATTAAGACTTTCTTTAAAAATTATATAGGAAGTTTTTAGAATATTATTTAGTTAAAGAAAGGAGTAGAGTAGGGTAGAACTAGTTGCTAAAAGAATATATATAATTCGTACTTCGCTATACCTTACGGCGCGCTAGTCCTGCTACTAGTTTATATACAAAGGAAACCGTACCCCCTGAACAGGGGGCCGGGTAAAAACCCCTGTTATCGCTTCTGATTCCGCGCTTTGAATCTATCTTCCTACGTGTTAAAGGTAGCCCCTGTCTCTCTTAGCGGCTCGGTTCGGCGCCTCCTATACCCTCTCCGCTACGCTCGGCCGCTCTTATAGCCTACGTAGCTTCGAGCTATAGTCTATAAGCAACGCTATACTCTATTAGGCGCCTCGAATCTATTAACTAGCTAATAACTACCTTTACTAAGCTCCTATATAGCTATATAACTTACTATAAGACAAGCTACAGATCCTGTTGTAACTATATCTATAATTCCTCCTATATTTAGCGCTTTAGTAGATCTTTACACTATACTACTAGGTGCTCGATTGTCTCTTTACCCTTGCTATACTTGCAATATAGCGTAGTAATCTCTAGGACGTTCACCCTATTTAGGTACTCCTAGAGGCCAATGTCCCTGCTACGTGCCTAGGTAAGTAAGGAGCTCTAGGCCTTGCTTAGACCCTTATATCTCTTAAGGGCAAGGTCTATAAATAGTTATATCGGAGGGTCCCTATCTGCCAAGCGGTATATAGGTCTTCTTGCTCCCGTTACGAGCGTAGTGCGCCTCTCCTAGGCTACTATCTCGCGCTCCTGCCAGGCGATGCTAAAAGAATATATAAAAGTACTAAGGAGAATATACTATACCCTTGCTAATTAGATAAGGTTATAGGAACTTACATATATACTATTTACATATGACTTTCTTCGCAAACAGGCCCGTACCAACTGGTGCAGCAGCGCGCCAAAACGGCCGAAACCTACATCGCTAGAAAGCTCCCGACGAGCTCTATCTAACCATACCGGGTGCATCTGCGCGCGAGACACTGCGCAGGTGCTGCAGGCGTGGGAAGATAGGGAAAACGAGCTGCGTGCGGCTCCTAGAAATCTTCTTCTACACCGCCCAGACCTACAACCCGGATCTATAACGGATCTACCTGGCGCCGGCCCCGATGGCCTATACCGGACCTAGTATGGAGGTCAATAGCGACCTCCCCCCCCTGCCCCCGCTACCAGGGGCACCCTACCCGCCCCGAGAGGCCTATCCGAGTCCCGGTATAACGGACCCGAACCCCCCTGCGGAGCGCCCCCGAGCGGCCCCTGTAACTACTAGCAGACCTACCGCCAACCCCTCCGTTAATACTAATAGTAGCAGCACTAACCCCCCCCCCGCTAGGAACAACGCGGATTAGGCGATATTAAGGCTATGCTCGATAGTATAGTTGCCCTAGTTAGCCTAAACAAGAAGAACATCGCCTAGGGAGTAGCGAGAGAGATCCTGGCCTAGGTACAGAGCGCTATTAACTAGCCGTAGAGCGCTAAAGGAGGCCTAGAAGGCCTTAACTATACGACTATAAGGAAGATCGTCGCTAAGGAAGTACGGGCTACGCTTACAAGCGCCCTAGCTACTACGAGCGTAGGACAGGGTCCTAACCGCTCCTGGGTAACGATCGCGGTAGGAGCCCTAGCGCCTTAAGCGCAACCTGTAAAGGCGGTCCCCCGAAGGATCGCTAAGGAAATCCTTGTCCGAGGTAACGGCCTGCTAGCTAACCTCGCGAAGAGAACCCCCCTAGAGATTATCTAGGCGATTAATAACTAGTCTATATAGAAGGGAGTAGTCGCTACGAGGAAGCTCCCTAGCGGGGACACTATTATTACCTTTAGGGATAAAGTAGCGAAGGAATAGTATACTAAGAACAACCAGTGGATCTACTAAGCGTTTGGGGAGTAAGCGAAGGAAGCCTGCAGGACCTTCGCGGTGCTCCTAAAGGGTCTAACGAGGTTAGAGATCTAGGGAGTCACCAAAGCGGAGTTCGCCTAGGGACTGGATTTCCGTATAGTAAATATAGTTAAGTTTAGGATCCCTAGTAAGCCGGAGCTTACGAGAGCGACGGTACTAGTAACTTTCAAGAGCTAAGACAAGGCGAGAGCGGCGTGTAACTTCGGAGTTATCTAGGATACCTAAGTACTAGACTACAAACTGTACTAGGTAGCGCTTGAGCCGAAGTAGTACTTTAAGTGCTAGAAGTAGGGATATATCTAGAGGTACTGCCCGAAGGAACCCCTATACGGAAGATACGGGGCAAGGGCCTACGGAGTAGGAGGAAAGGAAGGAGAGGCCTAGTGCCCTACCTACGAGGGCTACCTCCCGCTAAGGTGCCCAGCGTGCGGCGGAAAGTATACTAGGTGGTCGAAGGAGTGTAGGGAGAGGGTAAAAGCGCGGGAGGGGGCTAAGGAAACGTACTAACATAGGCCTAGAACATTCGAACCTACTAGACTGGAGCCCGCGAAGCTACTGTTTACGTTTATACGCTAAGGCGTAGAGGAGGAGGATAGGGAGGGATACTAGAGGGTCGGAGCGAAGAGGCCTAGGTTCCTAATACTAAAAGGCCGCCCTACTGTAGTAAGCAAGGACATATTATAGAGCCGACTGTAGTTCGGCCTAGCTATAGCCCTATTTGCGTCGGGACCGCCGCTACTATAGTAATAGCGCTAGGGATCCCGAGGATCCTAGGCGGAACCCCTAAGCGCCTAGGAAGTGCCTGACATATAGGCTACTAGTGTCCTAAGCATATAGAACACCTAGCCCTAGGGTCTACTAGTAGCGGCAACTATCCCCCTAACCTAAAACGAGCTAGAGGACGAAGGTATAGCTAGCGGAGAGGATAATCTTTAAAACTATACTCTAGAACACTAGAGGCGTAAAGCAGAATATAGAGATTCTGCTAGAGGAGGCGGAGTTCGATATAATCGCGGTCTAGGAACTATAGCTTAGTAAGCAGGGGGCAGCCTACTACCCCCGGAGCTTACGGTACTACCTGGTTTATATATAATAGGGAAAAGCGGCGATATACGTGTATAAGAAGTTTAACATCGGATAGTAGGAATACAAGGCGAGCGCGTGGTGGTATAGGGTGTAGTTCCCGGAGCTAGGGAGGAGGGGTCTAGAGCTCTAGTTAGTATATAACAACTATACGGTAGATAAGACTATCCTGAAGAGCCTCCTGGCCTATTGGGGCCCGGCCTACGCTACAATCCTAGCGGGAGACTTTAACCTCTAGAACCTAGTCTAGGACGAGTTCGGGCGATACAAGAGGAAGTCCGAGGAGCTCCTTAAGCTAGCTTATAAGTAGGACCTAAGCCTATAAACCCTATAGGGTATAGTTACAAGAACCCCTATAGGAGAGCAAAGGGGCAAGACGTTAACGATCGACTATATCTAGGCCTTAATAGACCTAACGACAACGTACTTAGAGAAGAAGATCAGAGGAAGGTCGGACCACTACCCACAGGTACTCGAAGCAAAGCTCGATAGCCTATTCCTAAGGGGGAAGGCGCTAGAAGGGTAGAACTAGAAGAAGGTCTTAGAGAAGCTAATAAAGGCAAAGGCAGCGTACTTGCCGCTAAGGATACGGCTCGACGACGGAGGACCGGAGAGGCTAAAGGTAAGGATCAAGACGAGAAAGGGGCTAGAGGAGATGTTCGAAGAGCTAGCTATAGAGCTAATAGCTATTGCCTACGCGATAGCCCCTAGGAGGAAGGAATTAAGGGGGAGGAGCTCCCTATAGTAGATAGGAAAGGTAGAGGAGGCGTCGAAGGCGGCGAAGGAGGCGGAGAGGGAGCTCTAGAGGACCCCTACGTAGTTCTGTAAGGAGAAGCTTAACGAGAAGCAAAGAGAGCTAGTAACGGAAATAGCGGAAGAAAAGAGGCGCTCCTAGAGGAAGACGATCGAGGAAGCTAGGGAGGAGACCCTATAGTAGCTCGAGCGATAGGTAAGGCTTAGGAGCTTCCTCCCCCCCAAGCTACCGAAACTCCCGGCCCTAAAGGGCCTAGACAGCGGCCTAGATCTAACGACGTACTAGAACAAGGCGGAGGCGCTCACGAAGAAGTTCTTCCTAAGCCTAGGGGCGGACCTTAGCGATATCTAGGACCCGGACCTTAAGGAGGAGTAGGAACAGGGGTTCGAGGTCTAGGAGCTTATGAGCTTCCTAGCGATAGAAGCGGTATAGGATAAAGCGAGCCCGTAGAAGGCCCTAGGGGAGGATATACTCCCGATAGGATTCCTAAAGGCGTACGGCCAACCGCTAAGCCAGATCCTCGCGGCCCTAACCACAAGGTGCCTGTAGCTAGTATAGTTCCTAGCTACGTTTAAAAGAGCTAAGACAGTGGTCCTATAGAAGCTAGGAAAGATACCCGATATATACTATACCCTAGGAGGTTACTGCCCTATTGCGCTACTCCCGACTATAGGGAAGGTGATCGAGGTAGTAGTAGCGAGAAGGATTATAGTAGCGGCGGAGGTCTATAGGCTGCTCCCTACCGAGCAGATAGGTAACTAGGCGAGTAGATCGACCAAGCTAGCAGTCCGACTAGTTGTAGCCTAGGTCTAGGAGGTATAGCGCTAAGGCGCCTTAGTATCCCTCCTATAACTAGATATCGCCAGAGCCTTCGACATAGTCAACTACGTTAGACTACTAGCTACGCTCCGGGAGCTCGGCTACCTAAAGTAGATAGTACTCTAGGTATAGGAATAGCTAACGGACAGGGTCGCGATCCTCTATTTCGACGGGAAGGCAACAGACAATATCCTAGTTATAGCGGGGGTACCCTAGGGGTCCCCCCTATCGCCCGTCCTATTTATCTTATATATTATATTACTATATAAGGACCTAAGGAGAGAGTACCTATACCTTAGTATAGCGGGCTTTGCCGACGATACGAACCTGCTGGTGTTTAGAAAGTCGGCCAAGGTGAACATCCGCTAGCTCGAGCGAGCGTAGGGAACCTGCTTAAAGTAGGCGGGAACGTAGGGAATAGCGTTCGTAACGTAGAAGTACGAACTAATCTACTTTAATAAGAACCGAAGGTAGTAGCTAGACCTAGCTAAGCTCGCCCTTCTAGATAGAGGTAGGTATATAGATATTAAACTAGTTAAGTCCGCTAGGTTCCTTAGGGTCTGGCTAGACTAGAAGCTCTTATAGTAAGCGCACTGCGGCGCGGTTAAGAAGAAGCTCGCTACCTAGGAGTTTGCGCTAACGAGGATCGTGGCGAAGACGTAGGGCCCGAGCCTCGCGAAGGCCCGGGAGGTGTATACGAAGTGTATAAGGAGCGTAGTAGTATACGGAGCGGCGAGCTACTATGTCCTAACTACGGTTAGTAAGGGGAGCGAGCTAAAGGGGATAGCCGAGAAGCTAGCGAAGGACTAGAGTAGGGGCCTCCGTATAGTAGCGGGAGGCTATAGAACTACGCTAATTAGGTACCTAGAGACGGAGGCCTAGGTCCTACTGGTAGACCTCTACCTGAACAAGCGGCTAGCTAACTTCGAAGCTAGGATATACAAACTACTCCTCTAGTTAGGGGAGGGACTAGGGCGCCCTCTGGTTATAGTAGCGAGCTTGATCTAGGAGGCGTATACTAAGCTATTTAGGAGGTTCTAGAAGAGGAGCGGGAGGACGTAAGGGAGGAAGCCTAGGCTAGGCCTATAGGGGCTAATAGCGGTCGAGAGAGTAGTAGCTATAGCAAACGAGTAGGCTAAGTAAAAGTAGAAGATAGGGAAGCTGAAGAATAAGACCCTCGATACGGATAGAGTAGTAGAACTTGCCTAGCAGGAGCGTAAGATAGCGGCCTAGAAGAGGCGCGCCGCGCTCGTAACGAGAGTAAAAAGACCTATATACCGCTTGGTAGACAAGGACCCCCCGATATAACTATTTATAGACCTTGCTCTTAAGAGATACGAGGGTCTGAGCAAGGCTTAGAGCTCCCTACTTGCCTAGGCGCGTAGCGGGGACATCGGCCTCCGGGAGTACCTGAATAGGGTAAACGTCCTAGAGATTACTACACTATATTGCGAGTATAGCAAGGGCAAAGAAACGATCGAACACCTAGTAGTATAGTACAAAGATCCACCGAAGTATAGAACCTAGGAGGAGTTATAAATACAGTTACAACGGGATCTGTAGCTCGTCTTACGACGAGCTATATAGCCGTATAAGAGCTTAGTAAAGGTGGTTATTAGCTGGTTAATGGATTCGGGGCGCCTGATGGAGTATAGCGTGGCTCGTAGGCTGCAACTGGAAGCTGCGATGGCCGCGAAAGCGGCTAAGAGCAGCGGAGAGGGTGCGGGAAGTGCCGAATCGAGCCGCTAAGGAGACAGGGGCTACCTTTAACACGTAGTATAATGGATTCAAAGCGCTGAAGCAGAAGCGTAGGCAGGGGTTTTTACCCGGCCCCCTGTTCAGGGGGTACGGTTTCCTTTGTATATAAACCAGTAGCAGGACCGGCGCGCCGTAAGGCATATCGGAGTACGAATAAATAAATTATATACTATTTACACTAGAGAAGGAAGGGGGTATATTAAAGGCTTAGGCTTTACCTAAGCTAGAGAGTTATAGGTTATACCTATAACATTCTAGAACCTTCTAATACCTTAACCTACGTACGCTCCGGACCTGGTCTACGCGTAGCCCGGATCCGCTATATAACCTTCGGGCATCTTCTAACACTTTCTAGCGCTTACGTTACGAATAACGTATATAACTAGTTAGCGCTTCTAGCACCTTCTAGCGCGCGCGTACCCCCGGCTCCGGCTTAGATCTAGTCTAGGGGCGCTTCGCGTATAGACTAGATCCTATAGGTATATTAGGGGAGGCTGTTTATATACTTATATTTTCCTTCTTTCTTCTATAAGATTAATAATTACTATACTATATACCTATCTATAGTTACTATAGGGCTAGTACCTTTATACTACCTTATAGTTGTTATATACTAACTAGAGCTCTAGCCCCCTATTCCCTAGCTCTAGGAACTACACCCTATACTACTACGCCCCTGCTTTATACTCCTACTATCTAATATTAAACTTCTTATATATATAAATCGCCGCTTTTCCCTACTATATATAAACTAGGTAGTACCGTAAGCTCCGTAGGTAGTAGGCTACCCCCTACTTACTAAGCTATAGTTCCTAGACTACGATTATATCGAACTTCGCCTCCTTTAGTAGAATCTCTATATTCTACTTTACGCCTCTAGTGTTCTAGAGTATAGTTTTAAAGATTATCCTCGTTACTAGTTATACCTTCGTCCTCCGGCTCTTTTTAGGTTAGGGGGATAGTTGTAGCTACTAGTAGGCCCTAAGGCTAGGTGTTCTATGTACTTAGAATACTAGTAGCTTATATATTAGGCACTTCCTAGGCGCTTAGGGGTTCCGCCTAGGATCCTTATAATCCTTGGCGCTACTGCTATAGTAGTAGCGGGCCTAATGTAAACAGGGTTATAGCTAGGCCGAACTGTAGTTAGCTCTACGATATATCCTTGCTTACTATAGTAGAGTAACCCTTTAGCGTTAGGAACCTAGGTCTCTTCACTCTAACCCTCTAGTACCCTTCCCTATCCTCCTCCTCCGCGCTTTAGCGTACAAACGCGAACAGCGGCTTTGTTCGCTCTAGTCTAGTAGGTTCGTATATTCTAGGCCTATACTAGTACGCTTCTTTAGCCCCCTCCTATACTCTTACCCTCTCCCTATACTCCTTTAACTACCTAGTATACTTTCCGCTATACGCTAGGTACCTTAGCAGGAGGTAGCCCTTGTAGGTAGGGCACTAGGCTTCTCCTTCCTTACTACCTACTCTATAGGCTCTCGCCCTATATCTTCTATATAGGGGTTCCTTTAGGTAGTACCTCTAGATATATCCCTACTTCTAGCACTTAAAGCACTACTTTAGCTCGAACGTTACCTAGTACGGTTTATAGTCTAGTACTTAGGCGTCCTAGATAACTCTAAAGTTATACGCTGCTCTTACCTCTTCCTAGCTCTCGAAGGTTACTAGGACCGTAGCTCTTATAAGCTCTAGCTTACTAGGGATTCTAAACTTAACTGTGTTTACTATATAGAAGTCTAGCGAGGGTACCCTAGGGGTCCCCCCTATTACCCGTCCTGTTCATCTTATACATCGCGTTACTATACGAGGACCTGAGGAGGGAGCACCCGCATCTTAGTATAGCGGGCTTTGCCGACGACACGAACCTGCTAGTGTTTAGGAAGTCGGCCAAGGTGAACGTTCGCTAACTCGAGCGAGCGTAGGGAACCTGCCTAAAGTAGGCAGGAACGTAGGGAATGGCGTTCGTAACGTAGAAGTATAAACTAATCTACTTTAATAAGAACTATAGACAATAGCTAGACCTAGCTAAGCTTGCCCTCTTAGATAGAGGCGGGTATATAGATATCGAACTAGTTAAGTCCGCTAGGTTCCTTAGGGTCTAGCTAGACTAGAAGCTCTTATAGCAAGCGCACTACGGCGCGGTTAAGAAGAAGCTCGCTACCTAGGAGTTTACGCTAACGAGGATCGCGGCGAAGACGTAGGGGCTAAGCCTTACGAAGGCCCAGGAGGTATATATAAAGTATATAAGGAGCGTAGTAGTATATAGAGTAGCAAGCTACTATATCCTAACTATAGTTAGTAAGGGGAGTAAACTAAAGGGAATAGCTAAGAAGCTAGCGAAGGACTAGAGCAGGGGCCTCTACGTAGTAGTAGGAGGCTATAGAACTACGCTAATTAGGTGCCTAGAGACAGAGGCCTAGGTTCTACTAGTAGACCTTTACCCGAACAAGCGACTAGCTAACTTCGAAGCTAGGATATACGAACTACTCCTCTAGTTAGGGGAGGGACTAGGGCGCCCCCTAGTTATAGTAGCGAGCTTAATCTAAGAGGTATATACTAAGCTATTTAGGAGGTTCTACAAAAGAAGCGGGAGGATACAAGGGAGGAAGCTAAGACTAGGCCTATAGGGGCCGATAGTAGTTAAGAGAGTAGTAGCTATAGCGAACGAGTAGGCTAAGTAAAAGTAGAAGATAGGGAAGCTAAAGAACAAGGCCCTTAATATAGACGGAGTAGTAGAACTCGCCTAGTAGGAACGCAAGATAGCGGCCTAGGAGAGGTGTACTACGCTCGTAACAGGAGCAAGAAGACCTATATACCGCTTAGTAGACAAGGACCCCCCGATATAACTATTTATAGACCTTGCCCTTAAGAGATATAAGGGTCTAAGCAAGGCCTAGAGCTCCCTACTCGCCTAGGCGCGTAGCGGGGACATTAGTCTCTAGGAGTACCTAAATAGGGTGAACGTCCTAGAGATTACTACGCTATACTACAAGTGTAGCGAGGGCAAAGAGACGATCGAGCACCTAGTAGTATAGTATAAAGATCCACCGAAGCGCTGAATATAGGAGGAATTATAGATACGGTTATAATAGGATCTGTAGCTTGTTTTACGGCGAGTTATATAGCTATATAGGAGCTTAGTAAAGGTAGTTATTAGCTAGTTGATAGATTCGGGGCGCCTAACAGAGTATAGCGTTGCTTGTAGACTATAGCTCGAAGCTACGTAGGCTATAAGAGCAGCCGAGCGTAGCGGAGAGGGTACAGGAGGCGCCGAACCGAGCCGCTAAGAGAGATAGGGGCTACCTTTAACACGTAGGAAGATAGATTCAAAGCGCGGAATCAGAAGCGAAGACAGGGGTTTTTACCCGGCCCCCTGTTCAGGGGGTACGGTTTCCTTTGTATATAAACTAGTAGCAGGACCGGCGCGCTGTAAGGTATAGCGGAGTACGAATCATATATATAGAAGTCTAGACCCTAGGTAAACTCTACCTTAGTAATCCCCTAGATCTCCGACTTCGTTAGACCCTTTAGGAGTACTACGAAGGTTCTATAGGCTTCCTTCGCCTATTCTCTAAACGCCTAGTAGATCTACTAGTTGTTCTTCGTATACTATTCCTTCGCTACTTTATCCCTAAAGGTAATAATAATATCCCCGCTAGGGAGCTTCCTTGTTACTACTACTCCCTTCTATATAGACTAGTTGTTAATCGCCTAGATAATCTCTAGGGGGGTTCTCTTCGCAAGGTTAGCTAGTAGGCTATTACCTTAGATAAGGATTTCCTTAGCGATCCTTCGAGGGACTACCTTTGTAGGTTACGCTTAGGGCGCTAGGGCCCTTACTACGATCGTTACCTAGGAGCGGTTAGGACCCTATCCTATACTCGCGGCAGCTAGGGCGCTTATAAGCGCAGCCTGTACTTCCTTAGCGACGATCTTCCTTATAGTCGTATAGTTAAGGCCCTCCGGGCCTCCCTTAGCGCTCTACAGTTAGTTAATAGCGCTCTATACCTAGGCTAGGATCTCTCTCGCTACTCCTTAGGCAATGTTCTTCTTATTTAGGCTAACTAGGGTAACTATACTATCGAGTATAGCCTTAATATTACCTAGTCCGCGTTGTTCCTAGCGAGGGGGGGTTTGGTGCTACTACTGTTAGTGTTAATAAAGGGGTTAGCGGTAGGTCTACTAGTAGTTATAGGGGCCGCTTAGGGGCGCTCCGCGGGGGGGTTCGGGTCCGCTATTGTTACAGGCACAGCCTATGTCATGTGCTATGTCATGTGCCATGCTATGTGGTTAGCTAGGCACCCTGTAGCTAGTGGAGCGTGGCTCTATACTAGGTGGAGCTCGCTACGTAGAGCCTTCAGCCCTTGCAAGCTCCTACGAAGGTTACACTATTGTGTAACCTTGTTATATACGACCGTTACAGTAGGTTGTACCTTCAACTCGCGCGCGTGGCTAGTTAGACCGTTAGAGGCAGATCGAACACCTTAGACTAGCTAGAACGCTTCTTTTTTCCGACGTACCGGACTTTGTTTAACCTCGACTACGTAGTACGAGTTAAAACAAGCACCCTACCTCTATTCATAGTCCGACATATAGGACCAACCCCTATAGAACTACCCTAACGAACTAGGATAATAGACAGGGTAGAAGATAGTAACAATATACCGATGTAGGCGCTAGAGTAAGCTAGCCTATCGTATACCGCTGTTATACGTAAGTAGCTAAGAGCTACGCTAGCGGAGTAGAAGGCGATACTTGCCGCGCTTGCTAATACCTAGGTAATAGCTAACAACGTAGTTACTAAGGGTAAGGCGCTCTACGAATAGATCAAGGCGTAGAAGTATACAAACGTAGTGATCTCGAAGATGCTTAAGGAGTAGAGACTAATAACCCTATAGGCGCTCGAGGCGACAAGCGCTACGCTAGCTAGAGGCGGCAGAGGTAGTAGCTAGCTGTTATACTAGTACTATAACGAGGACGACCTAGCTACAATGTCCCTCCCCTACCTAATACTGTTTATAGAGGAGGAGAAGGATACTATTAAGCGGACTACCCTGTTTAACGACTAGTCGGATAAGGTCTAGGGGCGCTAGAGAATACGCCCTTACAAGTTCTCGACTAAGCGTATAAAGATCCTATACGCTAAGGCGATACTTAGTAGTAACGCGAGCCGCGTAGTTAAGACGAAGCTCTAGACGATCGAGAACTACCTAGACGACAATAGGCGCTAGTACTAGAAGACTAGGACTAAGTTCCTAAACGACCTCAAGAAGCGGTATATAACCTACGACGTCGCTATAGCGGCTACGAACTAGCTCTATATACTCGTCTAGGAGAATAAGTTCGCGAACTTTAACGACTTCCTAATAGAGTTCTTGAACCTAGCCGACACTACTAATATCGAGAGCGTAATATAGGTCCGTATATTTAGAGAACGGATCTCGGCCCGCCTCTCGGCTACATTTATATCGTAGGTTAGGCTACTAGCGTTAGACGACTTCGACGCTTAGGCCGAGATAGCCTAGACCCTATCTACGAACTTAGATACGGAGGACTTTAGGAAGAAGATCCGTCGTAGCAACGGCGCGCTCGCTATATATTACAGTAGCGGTGGCGGGGGTACCGGGAGAGCCTAGGACCCCGACGCTATAGAGATCGACGCCGTTACCCTAGCCGCGCTTATACCGTAAGAGAAGGAGCGCCGTAGGGCTAGCGGCCTATACTTCAAGTATAGCACCGGCGACTATATCTCAAGGTACTACCGGGCCGGCCGAGGATGCTATAGTAGCTACGGCGGCTAACCGTAGCGCGGAGGCGCGTAGGGCTACGGCGGCGCGTAGGGCTACGGCGGCGCGTAGGGCTATAGCGGGGTATAGGGCTACGGCGGGGCGTAAGGCCATGGCGGGGCGCAGGGCTACAGCGGAGCGTAGGGCTACAGCGGAGCGCAGGGCTATAGCGGAGCGTAGGGGCTATAGCGGCGCGTAGAGATAGCAGTAGCCTTAGGGATAGTAGTAGCCCACTTAGTAAGGCTTTGGTCAAGCTCCCTCCAAGGGCCTCCCGGCTTGCGGCGGCGTAAGCGGCTACGCTAGGGCCTATTAGAGGGGTCGAGGCGGGCTTGCTATACGTTTTATGGACGCCCCTAACTAGAGCGGTTTTGTCGTTAGGGAGGTGGACGAGCAGGAGGACTATAGCGCTTACTAGAGTATAGAGTAACCCCTTAGTTTCGGCTTCTTATATAACGACTAGGGAAACGAGGAGCTCCTATAATCTATCGCTTATAGGAGGGGTACCGCTAGCCGTAGGAGGGATAGGGAGATAGTTTAGTTATTAGTACCGTAGGTAGTAGCGCTAAATCTATTCTCTTATTATCGTACCTAGCGGTTAGTAGGCGCAATATAGAGTACGTAGCACTTATAGACTTAGGTTATATAGGTCTAGCGTTTGTAGATTTTAGCTTTGTAGTTACGAATAGGCTGCTACTAGAGAGGCTAGCGGTACAGCGGCTGCTATTTCTAGCTAATAGAGGGTTCTCGCGCTAGATCGAGCACTTAGCGGCGCTTACGCTAGTCGTTAGCAACTACTAGGAGACCCTAGTATACTTCGTTACGACGCTTGTAGAGGAGACCCTAGTAATCTTAGGCCTCCTATAGCTACGGAAGTATAACCAACGGATCGACTAGGAGACCCTATAGCTCGAATTTACAGAGTACTACTGTAGGAGGTACCTACTAGAGTATATTAGGAGCTAGGTCGCTTGGCAGGTAGGCTAGCTAGAGGTACCCCTACCCCCTAGGAATAGCAAGTAGTACTATATAATAGTAAAGGATATACCTAAAGACAACGACTATAGTACCTCTAGTAACAACGATAAGGTCGCTATCGCTATAAGCAAACTCTCTAACTATAAGAGAGCTAGACGGTCTAATAGGCGGAGACGGGCCTGTAGATAGTAGAGATCTACGTCCTAGGGAGGCGCGTAGGCTAACCTACAGGGGACGCTCGTACCGCCAGGAGCGATAGGCGTACCGGTCGAAGCGCTACCCCCTACGTTACTAAGGCTAGTAGAGATAGTAGCTAGCGCTAGGAGACTACCCCCTAGACCCTATTCCCCCCCCTACGCCTTACCCCTGCTTAGTTAAGTATAGGGGAAGATCCGCTAGGATAACGCGAAGATCCTAAACGGAGCGAGCTTCCTAGCGATATACTAATAGAAGGGCATAGTAGTTATATAGACTATAATAGGTAAGCTAGAGAGAGCGGTAGAGGCTAAGAAGAGAGACTATATACTAGTTCTACCTAAGTAGGTTTTTAAGGACCTACTAAGTTAAGAGAGTATACTAGAGTATATAAAGTTAATACTCCTAGCAAGGTTCTATAGCTTTATCGACGCGCTCGCTAAAAGGGACAAGAAGCTTAATAAGATTATTGTCACGGGTCTAGCCGTGACATATGGCCGTATGGCCATTATGGGCCATATGGCCATTGTAGAGCGGTTGTGCGATGTAGGGCCTGCAGAGTCTGTAGCGCGTATGTAGAGCCCGCCGCAGGGCATATCCCTAGCGGGCTACACCTACTATCTTGAGTTCCTTGTACAACTATATCGAATATATACATACCCTAACATTAGGTATTTACTACCTGTAATAGTTGGTTGTACCTTCTATTTGTATACGTAGACCTTCGTTGATTAATTACGACGAATTTACGTTGTATGAACTAACCGAAATCAATTCGAACGCCCCGAACCTAAGAAACCGATAAGATAGTCGGTCCCGAAATAGCAAAACAGCCCGAACCCCCGAACCTAAGAACCCGAACCTAAGAACCCCGAACCCCTAAACCTAAGATCCCGAACCTAAGAACCCTAAACAAAGAAGATAGCAAGTACTATAGACGTTAACGCAAGCTCTATAGCCTAAGTACCTATTCCTATTAAGGATATATATAGCGAGGCTATCGCGGCCCTAAAGGAAGAGGTATACCCGAAACTAAAGGGTTATTTCGAAGGATACTATAGGTTGTTTATAGGTAACGACTTCCTACTTAAAGCGCTTAAAAGAGCTAGAAAGGATAATATAATAGAGAAGATAATAGCGAACCTTACTAAATATATCCTTAGGGGTATAACTAAGGAAATCTAGAGGTAGATAGCTAAGGCGAACAAGGTAAACGAAAAGGCTATAGTACTATAAGTAGAGAACAACGTTTTAACAAGGCTAATCGAGTCTAGGAAGCTAGGTAGCGGCGGCGCTAGGGAGGGTAGTATGCTACACGCCTCTACGTTCTTAGGCTCCAAGCGGGACTTAGCAAAGCAAACTATACAATTTAGAATATAGAAGACACTAATTACAGCGCGATAGGCTGTAAGACCGCTAGAATATATAACTAAGAAAGCGAAGATCCTCTATATAGCGTCGCTACTAGAGGGGATCGTAGCTATAGGGATTAGTAACTAGATCGATACTATTGTCGCGAACCTAGGTAATAACTAGACCTAGGCTTAGATAACTACTAACGAGTTTATTAAATTCCTCTCTAAAAAGGATATAACGATAGACCTAGTAGCCGATATAGAAAACAAGCTATATGAAATAGCGTAGAAAGACAAGTACGTAAAGTTTATAGACTTTATTATAGAGTTCTTAAACCTCTATAACCTAAGTAACTAGGATAACGCTACCTATATACGCGCGCTAAGAGAGAAGCTTTCGAAGCTAATATAGGACCTGATCCTACTATAGACAAGCCTACTAGCCTAGGATAACTTCTAGGGATAGGTTACTATAGCCTAGGCCTAGGCTAATAACCTTAAGATAGAGGAACACTTAAAGAAGGCTAACGAGCTAAACTACTATAATAGCTATAACGCTAAGAAGGAAGGTAAAGACCTAAACGCTATAGACGTCGACTAGGTAACTACTACTAAGGACAAGGTAACTATCTTACAACTCTCTAACTTAGAGAAGGAGCAGTATATAGCTATAGGTCTCTGTTTCCTCTATAGTATAAGGGGCTATATCGTAGCGAAATGTATAGAGAAAGGTAAGCAAGCCTAGAACAACTAGGGCGCTAGAGGCAAAGGGTAGCAGGGTAGCTGTAGCAACTATAGCGGATTTAACAACAATAGCCCGAACTAGAACAATAATAGCGGCCTAAACTAGAACAATAATAGCGGCCCAAACTAGAACAACTATAATAGCGGATTTAGCAACAACAACGGCGGATTTAGTAACAACAGTAGATTCGGCAACAACGGCGGATTCGGAGGTAGTAGAGGCTACGGTAGTAGCGGATACCTATATCGACAGAACAATAATAACTAGAACTTTGGCAATAGTGGCGGAGGCTATAGCGTATACTATATACGATTTATAGACTAAGGCTATGTTCTAGGAGAAGTCGATTACGACAATACTAAGCACTATAAACCTAAACAAAGTACGGAAGACCTAGAATAGTAACAATAGTACTAGGGAAATACCTAGCCTCTACGTAAAGACGTACGTAGAGGTATAGAGGCTATTACAGGGGAGGTAGTAGCGATTTAGTTATTAGCGCTATTAGCTAGATAGCTAATTCAATCCTATTATCCTCCTATATTGTGATAAGCAAGCGTAAGGTAGCGTATATAGCGCTTGTAGATTTAGGTTATATAGGTCTTGCCTTTATAGACTTTAGTTTCGTAGTACGTAACGATATACCACTAAGTAGACTAGAAACAAGGAAGCTACTTTACTTAGCTAATAGTATACTAAAGTTATAGATCGAATAGAGTATAGTACTAGAACTAAGGATTAGCTAATATAGGGAGAAGCTCTAGTTCTTTATTACTATACTAGCAAAAGACAATCCGATTATTCTAGGCCTTCTATAGCTAAGAAGATATAACCTAACAATTAACTAGGCGGACCTAAAGCTTACGTTTAGAGAGCGTTACTAGGAGCAACGCTACTTACTAGAATATATAACTAAGCTAATAGTACCGTAAGCGAAACCTATAACTATAGAACCTATAACTATAGAACCTATAATAGTAAAAAACACTACGAAATACTAAGTATTAGTTAAGGAAGTCCTAGATAAGGGAGAACTAGAGGATAGGGAGTATAACCAAGGTCTAGAGAACCTATAGAAGAAGAGGAAGAGGAGACTATCTCCGTTATAACGCTACTAAAGAGCGCTCGAGAATGGACTATAGTAGACCCTATCTCTACTAGGATCGAGAGCGGTAGTTATTCCTAATATACCTACAAAGAGGCTATAACTAGCGAAAAAGGTAAACGGGCGTAGGTACCTATAGGCGCCGCTACTACCGAAATAACTCCTGAAGCTACTACCGCGTAACGAAGCGATTAACAAAGACAACATTAAGCTACTAAACGCGCTAAACTTTATACTTTTCTGCTACTAGAAGGGCGTAACGGTAATACGTATAACGGTTAACTAACTAGAATAAGCAATACTAAATAAGAAGAAGAATAAGGAAAAGGCTATACTTTATACCCTACTAGACGACTTTTACAAGTAGATATTAAACTACAAAGGCTTACTAAAGGACTATACTTCGGTACTCCTAGAACGGTAGTATAAGTTTGTAAACGCCCTTTAGAGTAACGTAGAGATAATTTATAGGATTATAGAGGAGGACGCTTAGAAATTCTTCGAGAAGAGTAACAAACCCTAGCTAACGGTAGCGGATATCTTGAAACGCCTACTAGCGGAGTATCGCGATACGTTCGAGACTTTTCTTCCCTAGGAGGCGGATACGCTACTACTATATAGATTATACAACTATAAAATCGAGCTAATACTAGGAAGTAAGCTACTATTCTTAAGAAACAGACTGTTCTTACTAATAGAACTACGTATAGTTAAGCGCTAGCTAGATAACTACTTAACGAAAGGCTTTATCTAACTATCGAAATTAAGTATAGGAGTGCCTCTACTACTTGCCTAGAAGCTAGGAGGCGGAGTATAGATTTACACTAACTTCTAAGGTCTAAATAACGTTTCGATAAAGAGTTAATATCTAATACTACTAATCAAGGAAATACTTGATTCTATCTATAGAGCGCGGATCTTTACGAAGCTAGATGTTATCGCGGCGTTCAATAGAGTCTAAGTAGTAGAAGGCTACGAATAGTTAATAGCGTTTGTAATACGATTTAGCCTCTACGAATCGCTAGTTACGCCGTTTAGGCTATAGGGAGCGCCTGCTACGTTTTAGCACTATATTAATAATACACTATACAATATACTAGACGTATACGCTACGGCGTACCTAGACGATATACTAATCTACTCTACAAGTATAGTAGACTATATCAAGTAAGTAAAGGAGGTGCTAAAGAGACTACACTAGGTAGGGCTCTAGGTTAATATTAACAAGTGCGAATTCTATACTATAAGAACGAAATACCTAGGCCTGATCATTACGCTAGGCGGTATTGATATAGACAAAGAGAAGGTAGTAGCTATTATATCCTAGGAACTACTAATAACAAGGTAGTAGCTACAACGGTTCTTAGGCTTTACAAACTTCTACTAACGATTTATTAAGAACTTCTTAGGAGTAGCGCAGCTACTTTATAACCTAACGAAGAAGACAATAAGCTAGGAATAAAGTAGACTATACTATTTAGCTTTCGAGTAACTAAAAACGTACTTCTTAATAGTACTAGCGCTAAGGATCTATAACTAGGATAAGCCTATAGTCGTCGAAACTAACGCTTTAGACTAGTTAGTAGGCGGAACGCTACTATAGCAAGACAATAATAGCAACTAGTACCTAGTAGCCTACTTTAGCGCGAAGTACTTAGTATAGGAATATAATTATAATATCTATAACAAGGAGCTATTAGCGGTAATTAAGGCGCTAGAGGAATAGCGACTAGAACTAGAGGGAGCAAACGGCTAGTTTAATATTATTACGGACTATAAGAACCTTTAGACCTTCGTAACGACGAAGCAACTATCCCTAAGGTATATACGGTAGTCTAAATTCCTATTACGATTTAACTTCTATATTATCTACTAGCTAGGATCGGCAAACGCAATGCTAGATACGCTAAGCTATAAGCTAGAACATATACTATAGGGCGTAGAGGATAACCGACTCTAGAACCGCAAGAGGCTACTAATCGACCCTAACCGGTTCGATCTAGAGACATTTAAACTACTAAAACTATATAACAAGGCGATTACAGTTAACTAGTTAGACCTATCAAGGTATATCGACAATCTACTAAGCGAGATATATATAAGCTCGGATCTACTAAAGGCAGCGCTTAAGGCGTTAGCAGACCCTAGAACTAGAGCGTAGCTAAAGGATATAAAGACGAAGCTCAAAGTGCTATACGCGGAGTACTAAGCTATTATAGGCAAGGCTTACTACCGTAGGAGGATGCTTATTAACCTAGACAATAACGAAATATAGCTATAGCTAATCTACTAAACTTACGTATTAGGACCTAGGGGCTACCCTAGGAGGACTAAGACTATTAATCTAATAAACCGGAAATACTAGTAGACTAGGATAACCGGTACGATCCGTAACTACTATAACGCCTACTTACTAAATAACAAGACAAAAACGCCAAGGGCGCTACTAATAGGCTTTCTAAAGCTGCTACTAGTACTACTTTCGCTATAGTAGGATATATCGGTAGATTATATTACACTACTTCCGCTATATACAAGGAGAAACCGGACCTTTAACTATATTATAGTAGTAATAGACTAACTAACGAAAATACACTACTTTATCCTAATAGAGACCTTAGAAGTAAATAAGTTAACGGACTAATTTATAGAATAGGTCTATAGCCTTTATAGCCTACCTAAGACGATTATATTAGATAGAGGTACGTAGTTCGTTTCGACGTTCTAGAGAACGTTATTATTATAATTAGCGGTAACTCTAAAGCTATTATTAGCGTTCTACCTACAAACGAACGGCTAGACTAAACGAATTAACGTAGAGCTAGAGTAGTATTTGCGCCTTTTCGTCAACTAGGTATAGGATAACTAGGCGGATTAGGTACCGCTTGTAGAATTTGCAGGGAACAATATATTGTTAGAGACGACGGGAGTATTACCTTTCTTCGTAAACTATAGCTTCTACCTATATATAGGCGTAGAGCTAAGTAGGCTATACCTACTAGAACTCTTAGAAGATTAGAAAAGGGAGTTTTTCCAGGCAATAGAGATATCTACACGCTTTAAAGTAGTACTAGATTTAGCGAAGGCACTAGCGAGGCAAGTATAGGACCGTTACAAGATCAACGTAAACGCTAAACGTAGCGACGCCCCGATCTATAGGATCGGCAATAAGGTAATGCTTAATATATGGTATTACAAAACGAGGCGCCCGACGAAGAAGCTTAAACCGCGCTAGGAGGGGCTATTTAAGGTTACTAAAGTAGCGTTATATATAGTAACGTTATACCTACTAGCGAATATAAGGATATTCGATACGTTCTACGTATTACTAGTTCGACTATAGTGAGGCGAGTAGGGGATCCCTAGGTAAGCTAACACGTAGAGAGATATACAAGCGAACTCTAGTAGGGAGGTAAGGCGCTAGGATAACGGCGTCGAAGTAGTAGAATAGAGGTTTAAAGAGATTCGAGACTTTAGGAAGGTAGAGAATAGGAGGTAGTAATACCTAGTTAAGTAGGAAGGCTACGCCTAGCTAACTTAGTAGCTAGTAACGGATCTACGTAGCTACGATAATACTATTTAGAAGTTCTATAATGCTAATCCGAACAAGCTAGGGCCCCTAGCGTAGGTGTTAAGAAGGAACTAAAGCTACAATTCGAGCGTTCGAACCGTAGGCTTGATTTAAAGAGGAGGCTTGTTTTAAGGGAGGGTAGTGTCACGGGTCTAGCCGTAATATATAGCCGTATAGCCATTATAGGCCATATGGCCATTGTAGAGCGGTTGTGCGATGTAGGGCTTGTAGAGTCTGTAGCGCGTATATGGAGCCCGCCGCAGGGCATATCCCCGGCGGGCTACACCTAGTATCTTGAGTTCCTCGTACAACTATATCGAATATATACGTACCCTAACATTGGGCATTTACCACCTGTGATAATTATAGAGGAGGATTCTAAGAAGTTCTTTAATAAGGCGGATAGACTAGCGCCTACCCTAGACGAGATTAAGGCGCGCCTACCGAAGGAGTACTAAAACCTAGTAGCTACTTTTGTCCTATAGGACGCTAATATCTTACCCCCCTACTATGCGTATAACTATAGGATCAAGCTACTCCTAGGGAGCGTAGTCCTATACTCGAGGAATCGCCCGATGTTACTAATAGAGCTATATATACTAAAGCGCTAGCTCGACGATAACCTTACGAAGGGGTTTATCTAGCCCTTACGATCAAGCGCCTTATTGCCTATCCTTATAGCGTAGAAGCTAGGCAGAGGCATTAGAATCTGCGTTAACTACTATAGTATTAATAACGTAACGCTAAAGAGCTAGTACCCTATCCCCCTAATCTAGGAGATCCTAGACTCTATCTATAAGGCGAAGATCTTTACGAAGCTTAACGTAATCGCAGCGTTTAACCAGGGACACGTAGCGCTAGGCTATAAGTAGCTTATAGCGTTTATTATAAGATTCGGCCTATATAAGACGCTAGTTACGCCGTTTGGCCTATAGGGTACGCCCGCTACCTTCTAGTATTACGTTAATAATATCCTCTACGACGCTCTAGATAACTACGTAACGGCGTACCTAGATAATATCCTAGTTTACTTAGGTATACTCGAGGAGTATATTAAGTAGGTTAGGGAGGTGCTAAAGCGTATAATTAATGTAGGTCTATAGGTAGATATCGATAAGTGCGAATTCTATACGAAGCGGACGAAGTACCTAGGGCTTATTATTATACCTAGGGGCATTAAGATAGACCTAGATAAGGTTAAAGCGGTATGTAATTAGGAGGCTCTAGAGACGAGGAGGTACCTCCTTAGGGTTCGCGAACTTCTACCGCTAATTTATACAAGGTTTTTCAAGCTACGTACAGCCACTATATAAGCTTATAAAGAAGATAGTAGACTAGGAGTAGTCCGAGTAGTACGAAGCGGCTTTCTAGCGCCTAAAGGTGTACTTTATTATAGCACCGGTACTATAGATATATAACTAGGAGAAGCGCGCTATAGTGGAAGTTGATACGTTAGACTAGTCGGTAGGTAGAGCGCTACTATAGGAAGGGGACGACGGCGAGTTATATCTAGTTGCTTATTTCTTAGCGAAGTACACTGTAGCTAAGTGTAACTACAATATCTACAATAAGGAGCTCCTTGTAATCGTTAAAGCGCTTGAGGAATAGCGCCTCGAGCTCGAAGGTACAGCAAAGAGGTTCGATATTATTACGGATTATAAGAACCTACAGACCTTTAGTATAACGAAGTAGCTAAAAACTTTCTTCGCAAACAGGCCCGTACCAACTGGTGTAGCAGCGCGCTAAAACGGTCGAAACCTATATCGCTAGAAAGCTCCCGACGAGCTCGATCTAACCGTACCGGGTGCATCTACGCGCGAGTAGCTACGCAGGTGCTACAGGCGCGGGAAGATAGAGAAAACGAGCTACGTACGGCTCCTAGAAATCTTCTCCTATACCGCCTAGACCTATAACCTAGATCTATAGCGGATCTACCTAGCGCCGGCCCCGATAGCCTATACCGGACCTAGTATAGAGGTTAATAGCGACCTCCCCCCCCCT
>MU853401.1:3192106-3208479 GCA_033297235.1 Trichocladium antarcticum
CTGCCCCGAGAGGCCTAACTAAGTCCTAGTATAGCAGACCCGAACCCCCCTACGGAGCGCCCCCGAGTAGCCCCTGTAACTACTAGTAGACCTACCGCTAACCCCCCTGTTAATACTAATAGTAGTAGCACTAACCCCCCTCCCCTCGCTAGGAACAACGTAGACTAGGTGATATTAAAGCTATGCTCGATAGTATAGTCGCCCTAGTTAGCCTAAACAAGAAGAATATCGCTTAAGGAATAGCGAGAGAGATCCTAGCCTAGGTATAGAGCGCTATTAACTAACCGTAGAGCGCTAAGGGAAGCCCGGAGGGCCTTAACTATATAACTATAAGGAAGATCGTCGCTAAGGAAGTACAGGCCGCGCTTATAAACGCCCTGGCTACTACAAGCGTAGGACAGGGTCCTAACTGCTCCTAGGTAACGATCGTAGCAGGGGCCCTAGCGCCCTAAGCGTAACCTACAAAGGCAGTCCCCCGAAGGATCGCTAAGGAAATCCTTGTCTAAGGTAATAGCCTACTAGCTAACCTTACGAAGAGAACCCCCTTAGAGATTATCTAGGCGATTAACAACTAGTCTGTATAGAAGGGAGTAGTAGCGGCAAGGAAGCTCCCTAGCGAGGATACTATTATTACCTTTAGGGATAAGGTAGCGAAGGAATAGTATACGAAGAATAACTAGTAGATCTACTAGGCGTTTGGAGAATAGGCGAAGGAAGCCTGTAGAACCTTCGTAGTGCTTCTAAAGGGTCTAACGAAGTTAGAGATCTAGGGGGTTACTAAGGTAGAGTTCGCCTAGGGTCTAGACTTCCGTATAGTAAATATAGTTAAGTTTAGAATCCCTAGTAAGCTAGAGCTTATAAGAGCTACGGTCCTAGTGACCTTCGAGAGCTAGGAAGAGGCAAGAGTAGCGTGCGACTTCGGAGTTATGTAGGACGCCTAAGTACTGGACTACAAGCCGTACTAGGTAGCGCTCGAACCAAAGTAGTGCTTTAAGTACTAGAAGTAGGGATATATCTAGAGGTATTGCCCGAAGGAACCCCCTATACGGAAGATACGGAGCGAGAGCCTATAGAGTAGGTAGTAGGGAAGGAGAGGCCTAGTGCCCTACCTACAAGGGCTACCTCCTACTAAGGTGCCTAGCGTATAGCGGAAAGTATACTAGGTAGTCAAAGGAGTATAGGGAGAGGGTAAGAGTACGGGAAGGGGCTATAGAGGTATACTAGTATAGGCCTAGAATATACGAACCTACTAGACCGGAGCCGACAAAACTGCTGTTCGCGTTTGTACGCTAAGGCGCGGAGGAGGAGGACAGGGAGGGGTACTAGAGGGTTAGAGCGAAGAGACCTAGGTTCCTAACGCCGAAGGGTCGCCCTACTATAGTAAGTATTATTATTTATTCGTACTCCGCTATGCCTTACGGCGTGCCGGTCCTTCTACTGGTTTATTTAGTATAGGAAACCGTACCCTCGCTAGGCCGGATAAAAACCTCTACTCTTCGATTTGATCTCCCCGCTCCTTGATTCCTTTATACTATATAATGCCCTAGCCTTCTCTAACCCTACCTGCCCCCTTTGCTAGATGTAATTAGTTCTAGGGTAGCTACCGATCTTTGGCTCTCTCGCTCTCCCTTCCTTTAGTCTAGTTTCTTCTAGGGGGGGCCCCTAGTAGTATTTTATTAGGCAGTTCTACTTCTACCCTAGGTTATTTACTAGTCCCTAGCTACTACAGCTAGATTGTTTTTATCCTACGGCTAGCAATATAGGGGTCTTGCCGATCGGTGTATAATATAGGGGCCTAGATCCTAGTCTCCAAGACGACGGCTATTCCTCGGGTATCACAGGTGGTAAATGCCCAATGTTAGGGTACGTATATATTCGATGTAGTTGTACAAGGAACTCAAGATAGTAGGTGTGGCCCGCCGGGGATATACCCTACGGCGGGCTCCACATACGCGCTACAGACTCTACAGGCCCCATATCGTACAACCGCTCCACAATGGCCATATGGCCCATAATGGCCATACGGCCATATGTCACGGCTAGACCCGTAACACTACCCTCCCTTAAAACAAGCCTCCTCTTTAAATCAAGCCTACGGTTCGAACGCTCGAATCGTAGCTTTAGTTCCTTCTTAGCACCTACGCTAGGGGCCCTAACTTGTTCGGATTAGTATCGTAGAACTTCCAAATAGTATTATCGTAGCTGCGTAGATCCGTTACTAGCTACTAAGTTAGCTAGGTATAGCCTTCCTACTTGACTAGGTATTGCTACCTCCTGTTCTTTACCTTCCTAAAGTCTCGAATCTCTTTAAACCTCTATTCTACTACTTCGACGCTGTTATCCTAGCGCCTTACCTCCCTACTATAGTTCGCTTGTATATCTCTCTACGCGTTAGCTTACCTAGGGATCCCCTACTCGCCTCGCTATAGTCAAACTAGTAACACGTAGAACGTATTAAATATCCTTATATTCGCTAGTAGGTATAACGTTACTATATATAACGCTACTTTAGTAACCTCGAATAGCCCCTCCTAGCGCGGTTTAAGCTTCTTCGTTAGGCGCCCCGTTTTGTAATACCGTATATTAAGCATTACCTTATCGCTAATTCTATAGACTAGGGCGTCGCTACGTTTAGCGTTTACGTTAATCTTATAACGGTCCTATACCTACCTCGCTAGTACCTTCGCTATATCTAGCACTGCTTTAAAGCGTATAGATATCTCTATTGCCTAGAAAAACTCCCTTTTCTAAGTTTCCGAGAGTTCTAGTAGGTATAGCCTGCTTAGTTCTACGCCTATATGTAGGTAGAAGCTGTAGTTCGCGAAGAAGGGTAACACTCCTGTTGTCTCTAACAATATATTATTCCCTACGAATTCTACAAACGGTACCTAATCCGCCTAGTTATCCTATACCTAGTTGACGAAAAGGCGCAAATACTGCTCTAACTCTACGTTAATCCGTTTAGTCTAGCCGTTCGTTTGCGGGTAGAACGCTAATAATAGCTTTAGAGTTACCGCTAGTTGTAATAACAACGTTCTCTAGAACGTTAAAACGAACTACGTACCTCTATCTAATATAATCGTCTCGGGTAGGCTATAAAGGCTATAGACCCGTTCTACAAATTAGTCTATTAACTTATCTACTTCTAAGGTCTCTATTGGGATAAAGTAGTGTATTTTTGTCAGTCGGTCTACTACTACTACAATATAGTTAAAGGTCTGGTTTCTCCTTGTATATAGCGGGAGTAGTGTAATATAATCCACCGATATATCCTACTACGGCGAGAGTAGTACTAGTAGTAGCTTTAGAAAGCCCGTTAGTAGCGCCCTTGACGTTTTCGTCTTGTTATATAGTAAGTAGGCGTTATAGTAGTCGCGGATTATACTAGTTATCCTGGTCTACTAGTATTTCCGGTTTATTAGATTAATAGTCTTAGTCCTCCTAGAGTAGCCTCCAGGTCCCGATACGTAAGTTCGGTAGATTAGCTATAGCTATATTTCGTCGTTATCTAGGTTAATAAGTATCCTCCTATAGTAGTAAGCCTTACCTACGATAGCTTGGCACTCCGCGTATAGCACTTTGAGCTTCGTCTTTATATCCTTTGGCTACGTTCTGGTTCTAGGGTCTGCTAACGCCTTAAGCGTTACCTTTAGCAGATCCGAGCTTATATATATCTCGTTTAGTAGATCGTCGATATACCTTAACAGGTCTAACTAGTTAACTATAATCGCCTTGTTATATAGTCTTAGTAGTTTAAATATCTCTAGATCGAACCGGTTAGGGTCGATTAGTAGCCTCTTATAGTTCTAGAGTCGGTTATCCTCTACGCCCTATAGTATATGTTCTAGCTTACGGCTTAGCGCATCTAGTATCGCGTTTGCTAATCCTAGTCGGTAGATAATATAGAAGTTAAACTATAATAGAAATTCGGACTACTATATATACCTTAGGGACAGTTGCTTCGTCGTTACGAAGGTCTAAAGGTTCTTATAGTCCGTAATAATATCAAACCGGCCGTTTGCTCCCTCTAGTTCTAGTCGCTACTCCTCTAGCGCCTTAATTACTACTAATAGCTCCTTATTATAGATATTGTAATTACATTCCTATACTAAGTGCTTCGTGCTAAAGTAGGCTACTAGGTACTAGTTACTATTATCGTCTTGCTATAGTAGCGTTCTACCTACTAACTAGTCTAAAGCGTTAGTTTCGATAACTATAGGCTTGTCCTAGTTGTAGATCCTTAGCGCTAGTACCGTCGAGAAGTACGTTTTTAGTTACTCGAAAGCTAATTAGTATAGTCTACTCTATTCCTAGCTTGTTGTCTTCTTCGTTAGGTTGTAAAGTAGCTGCGCTACTCCTAAGAAGTTCTTAATAAATCGTCGGTAGAAGTTCGCGAAGCCTAAGAATCGTTATAGCTACCGCCTTGTTATTAGCGGTTCCTAGGATATAATAGCTACTACTTTCTCTTTGTCTATATTAATACCGCCTGGCGTAATAATCAGGCCTAGGTATTTCGTTCTTATAGTATAGAATTTGTACTTATTAATATCGACCTAGAGCCCTACCTAGTATAGTCTCTTTAGCACCTCCTTCACTTGCTTAATATAGTCTACTATATTCGTAGAGTAGATTAGTATATTGTCTAGGTACGCCGTAGTATATACGTCTAGTATATTGTATAGTATGTTATTAATATAGTGCTAAAACGTAGCGGGCGCTCCCTATAGTCTAAACGGCGTAACTAGCGATTCGTAGAGGCTAAATCGCGTTACAAACGCTATTAACTATTCGTAGCCTTTTACTACTTAGACTTTATTAAACGCCGCGATAACATCTAGCTTTATAAAGATCCGTACTCTATAGATAGAATCGAGTGTTTCCTTAATCAATAGTATTAGATATCGACTCTTTATTAAAACGTTGTTTAGACCTTAGAAGTTAGCGCAAATCTATACTCTGCCTTCTAGCTTCTAGGCAAGTAGTAGAGGCGCTCCTATGCTCGATTTCGATAGTTAGATAAAGCCTTTTGTTAGGTAGTTATCTAGCTAGCGCTTAACTACGTATAGTTCTATTAGTAAGAACAGTCTGTTCCTTAAAAACGGTAGCTTACTTCCTAGTATTAGCTTGATTTTATAGTTATATAATCTATATAGTAGTAGCGTATCCGCCTCCTAGGGAAGAAAAGTCTCGAACGTATCGCGATACTCCGCTAGTAGGCGTTTCAAGATATCCGCTACTATTAGCTAGGGTTTATTACTCTTCTTGAAGAATTTCTAAGCGTCCTCCTCTATAATCCTATAAATTATCTCTCCGTTGCTTTAAAGTACGTTTACAAACTTGTAATACTGTTCTAGGAGTACTAAAGTATAGTCCTCTAGTAAGCCTTCGCGGTTTAATATCCGCTTATAAAAGTCGTCTAGTAGGGCGTAGAGTATAGCCCTTTCTTTATCCTTCTTCTCGTTTAGTATTGCTTATTCTAGTTAGTCGACTATTATACGTATTACTATTACGCCCTTCTAGTAGTAGAAAAGTATAAAGTTTAGTACGTTTAGTAGCTTAATGTTATCTTTATTAATCGCTTTGTTATATAGTAGTAGCTTCAGGAGTCGTTTCGGTAGTAGCGGCGCCTACAGGTACCTACGCCCGTTTACCTTTTTCGCTAGTTATAGCCTCTTCGTAGGTACATTAGGAATAACTACCGCTTTTGATCCTAGCGGAGATAAGGTCTACCGCGGTCCGTTCTCGAGCGCTCTTTAGTAACGTTACAACGGGGATAGTCTCCTTTTCCTCTTCTTCTATAGGTTCTCTAGACCTTAGTTATATTCCCTATCCTCTAGTTCTCCCTTATCTAGGACTTCCTTGACTAATACTTAGTATTTCGCGGTGTTTTTTATAGTTGTAGGTTCTATAGTTGTAGGTTCTATAGTTATAGGTTTCGCTTACGGTACTATTAGCTTGGTTATATATTCTAGTAAGTAGCGTTACTCTTAGCAACGCTCCCTAAACATAAGCTTTAGGTCCGCCTAGTTAATTGTTAGGTTGTGTCTTCTTAGCTATAGGAGGCCTAGAATAATCGGGTTGTCTTTCGCTAGTATAGTAATAAAGAACTAGAGCTTCTCCCTATACTAGCCGATCCTTAGTTCTAGTACTATACTCTATTCGATCTATAACTTTAGTACGCTATTAGCTAAGTAGAGTAGCTTCTTCGTTTCTAGTCTACTTAGCGGTATATCGTTACGTACTACGAAACTAAAGTCTATAAAGGTAAGACCTATATAACCTAAATCTACAAGCGCTATATACGCTACCTTACGCTTGCTTATTACAATATAGGAGGATAATAGGATTAAATTAGCTATCTAGCTAATAGCGCTAATAACTAAATCGCTACTACCTCCCCTATAATAGCCTCTATACCCTTACGTACGTCTTCGCGTAGAGGCTAGGCATTTCCCTAGTACTATTGTTACTATTCTAGGTCTTCTATACTCTATTCGGGTTCGTAGTACTTAGTATCGTTATAATCGACTTCTCCTAGAACGTAGCCTTAGTCTATAAATCGTATACGGTACGCGCTACGGCCTCCGCTATTGTTACTAAAGTTCTAGTTATTGTTGTTCTGTCGATATAGGTATCCGCCGCTACTATAGCCTCCGCCGCCTCCGAATCCGCCGTTGTTGCCGAATCTACCGTTGTTGCTAAATCCGCCGTTGTTATTGCCGAATCCGCTATTGTAATTGTTCTAGTTCGGGCTGCTATTATTGTTCTAGTTCGGGCCGCTATTGTTGTTCTAGTTCGGGCCGTTGTTGTTAAATCTACCGTAGTTGCTGTAGCTGCCCTACTATCCTCTGCCTCTAGCGCCCTAGTTATTCTAGGCTTACTTGCCTTTCTCTATACATTTCGCCGCGATATAGCCCCTTATACTATAGAGGAAACAGAGGCCTGTAGCTATATACTACTCCTTCTCTAAGTTAGAGAGTCGTAAGATAGTCGCCTTATCCTTGGTAGTAGTTACCTAGTCAACGTCTATAGCGTTTAGGTCTTTACTTTCCTTCTTAGCGTTATAGCTATTATAGTAGTTCGGCTTGTTAGCCTTCTTTAAATGTTCCTCTATCTCGAGGTTATTAGCCTAGGCCTAGGCTATAGTAACCTATCCTTAGAAGTTATCCTAGGCCGGTAGGCTCGTCTATAGCAGGATCAGGTCCCTTATTAGCTTCGAAAGCTTCTCTCTTAGCGCGCGTACGTAGGTAGCGTTATCCTAGTTACTTAGGTTACAGAGGTTCGAGAACTCTGTAATAAAGTCTATAAACTTTACGTACTTATCCTTCTACACTATCTTACGTAGCTTGTTTTCTACGTTAGCTACTAGGTCTATCGTTACGTACTTCTTAGAAAGGAATTTAATAAACTTGTTAGTAGTTGTTTAAGCCTAGGTCTAGTTATTGCCTAGGTTCGTAACAATAGTATCGATCTAGTTACTAATCCCTATAGCTGCAATCCCCTCTAGTAGCGACGCTATATAAAGGATCTTCACTTTCTTAGTTGCGTATTCTAGTAGTCTTACGGCCTATCGCGCCGTAATTAGCGTCTTCTATATTCTAAATTATATAGTTCGCTTCGCTAAGTCCTACTTAGAGCCCGAGAACGTAGAGGTATATAGTATACTGCCCTCCCTAGCGCCGCCGCTACCTAGCTTCCCGGACTCGATTAGCCTTGTTAAGACGTTATTCTCTACTTATAGTACTATAGCCTTCTCGTTTACCTTGTTCGCCTTAGTTATCTATCTCTAGATTTCCTTAGTCGCGCCCCTAAGGATATATTTAGTAAGGTTCGCTATTATCCTCTCTATTATATTGTCCTTTCTAGCTCTCTTAAGCGCTTTAAGCAGGAGGTTGTTACCTATAAACAACCTATAGTATCCTTCGAAATAACCCTTTAGTTTCGGGTATACCTTTTCCTTTAGGGCCGCGATGGCCTCGCTACGTATATCCTTAATAGAAATAGGCACTTAGGCTATGGAGCTAGCGTTAACGTCTATAGTACTCGCTATCTTCTTTAATTAGGGTTCTTAGGTTCGGGTTCTTAGGTTTAGGGGTTCGGGGTTCTTAGGTTTAGGTTCTTAGGTTCAGGTTCTTAGGTTCGGGGGTTCGGGCTATCTTGCCGTTTCAGGACCGACTATCTTGTTGGTTTCTTAGGTTCGAGGCGGTTAACTTGATTTTAGTTAGTTCGCGCAACGTAAATTCGTCGTAATCAATCGACGAAGGTCTACGCATACGAACAGAAGGTACAACTAACTATCACAGGTAGTAAATGCCCAATGTTAGGGTACGTATATATTCGATATAGTTGTACAAAGAACTCAAGATAGTAGGTATAGCCCGCCAGGGATATACCCTACAGCAGGCTCCATATACGCGCTACAGACTCTACAGGCCCTACATCGCACAACCGCTCCACAATGGCCATATGGCCCATAATGGCCATACGGCCATATGTCACGGCTAGACCCGTGACATCGGGGTTTCCTTCTTTGGTTAGTGTGACTCTCGTTGGAATTTGCAGGGGACTAATCCTAAAAAACCGAAAAGAGGGTAAGGGAGGCCGGATTCGAACCAACAGCCTTGCGGCTTCTAGGTGCAACACACTCTAATTACACCACTCCCCCCTACTATAGTAAGTAAGGATAAGTCGTAGAGCTAACTGTAGTTCGGCCCGACTACGGCCCTGTTCGCGTCGGGCCTACCGCTACTGCAATAGTAGCGCCGAGGATTACAAGGATCCTAGGCGGAGCCCCTAAGCGCCTAGGAAGTGCCTGATATATAGGTTACTAGTGTCCTAAGCATATAGAACACCTAGCCCTAGGGCCTACTAGTAGCTATAACTATCCCCCTAACCTAAAAAGAGCTAGAGGACGAAGGTATAACTAGCGACGAGGATGATCTTTAAAACTATACTCTAGAACACTAGAGGCGTAAAGCAGAATATAGAAATTCTACTAGAGGAGGTAAAGTTCGATATAATCGTAGTCTAGGAACTATAGCTTAGTAAGTAGGGGGCGGCCTACTACCTACGGAGCTTACGGTACTACCTGGTTTATACGTAGTAGGGAAAAGCGGCGATTTATATATATAAGAAGTTTAACATTAGATAGTAGGAGTATAAGGCGGAAGTATAGTAGTGTAGGGTATAGTTCCTAGAGCTAGGGAATAGGGGGCTAGAGCTCTAGTTAGTATATAATAACTACAAGGTAGACAAGAATATCCTAAAGAGCCTTTTAGCCTACTAGGGCCTAGCCTATGCTATAATCCTAGCAGGAGACTTTAACCTCTAGAACCTAATTTAGGATAAGTTCGGGCGGTACAAGAGGAAGTCTAAGGAGCTCCTTGAGCTAGCCTATAAGTAGGACCTAAGACTATAGACCCTATAGAGTATAGTTACAAAAGCCCCTATTAGGAAGTAGAGGGCTAAGACGTTAACGATTGACTATATCTAGGCCTTAATAGAACTAACGACAATATATTTAGGAGAGAAGATTAGAGGAGAGTTAGACTACTACCTATAGGTACTCGAAGTAAAGCTCGATAGCCTACTCCTAAAGGGGAAGGCGCTAGAAGGGTAGAACTAGAAGAAGGTCTTAGAGAAGCTAATAAAAGCGGAGGTAGCGTACCTACTACTTAGAATATAACTTAACAATAGAGAGCTAGAGGGCCTAAAGGTAAGGATTAGAATAAAGCAAGGGCTAGGGGAAGCGTTCGAGGAGCTAGCTAAAGAACTAGTAGCTATCGCCTACGTAATAGCCCCCTAAAGAAGGGAATTAAGGGGGAGAAGCTCCCTATAGTAGATAGGTAAGGTAGAGGAGGTATTAAAGGTAGCGAAGGAAGTAGAGAGGGAGCTCTAGAGGACCTTAACGTAGTTCTATAAGGAGAAGCTTAACGAGAAGCGAAGGGAGCTAGCAATAGAGATAGTAGAAGAGAAGAGGAGCTTATAGAGGAGGACGATCGAGGAGGCTAGGGATAAGACCCTATAGTAACTAGAGCGCTAGGCGAGGCTTAGGAGCTTCCTCCCCCCTAAGCTACTAAGGCTCCTAGCCCTAAAGGGCCTAGGTAGTAGCCTAGATCTTACAACGTACTAGAATAAGGTAGAAGCGCTTGTAAAGAAGTTCTTCCTAAGCCTAGAGGCGGACCTTAGCGATATCTAGGACCTAGGACTTAAGAAGGAGTAGGAACTAAGGTTCGAGGTCTAGGAGCTTGTGAGCTTCTTAGTAATAGAAGCGGTATAGGACAAAGCAAGTCCGTAAAAGGCCCTAGGAGAGGATATACTCCTAATAGGATTCCTGAAGGTATATGTCACAGGCACAGCCTATGTCATGTGCCATGTCATGTGCCATGCCATGTGGTTGGCTAGGCACCTTGTAGCTAGTAGAGCGTGGCTCCACACTAGGTGGAGCTCGCTGCGCAGAGCCTTCAGCCCTCGCAAGCTCCTACGAAGGTTGCACTGTTATACAACCTTGTTATATATAACCGTTATAGTAGGTTATACCTTTAACTCGCGCGCGTAGCTAAGTCGTCTACTCTAGAATAGAGAGCGTACTAGACCGACTAGAACGCTTCTTTTCTTAACGTACTAGGCTTTGTTTTTATTTCTTAACTACCTATATAGTACGAGTTAACTATTAGGACAAGCATCCTATATATAATAGTAATCCGACAAACAGGACTATAGTATTCTAACGAACTAGATATAATACTCTAACGAACTAGACAACGCTCCTACAAAGATAAGCGCGAAGATAATAAGCGGCGCCGACCTTACGGTATCGCTACCGCCGAGACTTATAGCACTGCGCGTAGTGCTAAGCGAATAGTAGTAGAACAAGGTCTCTAATACTATACCCGCCTTTATAGCATCGATCGATAATAACAGGGGGTACAACCTCTTAGGGTTCGCTTTAGCTATAAATTCGATAGTCGGCGAGCTAAAGAGGAAGCTCGATAAGGCTATTAGGAGGCTCGAGGGGTCTATCGTAGCTAGTACAGCGCTCGAGAAGGAGCTTAAAAGGTATAAGTTACTACTTACGAACTAGAGAACGCTAATAGCGATAGCCCTAGACTAGGCTCGCGGTAGTAGCGCTAGTAGTAGCTATAGCGTATCGATCTCCCTCCTCTACCCTAATCCGTTTACTAGAGAGGAGAAGGATACCGTTAAGCGTACCCTGCTCTTCGAAGACTAGGAGGACAAGGTATATAGCCGCTAGCGAATACGCCTACGGGAGTTCCTAGACAAGTACACTAAGATCCTATACGCGAAGGCTATACTAGGCGGTAGCGCGCGCTAGGTAGTTGCGGCGAAGCTTAAGCAGGTTAAGGAGAACCTATATAGCGTAGTAGTGTAGCTATAGAAGACTAGGTCCAACCTTCTAAAGACCCTCCGTACCTAGTATATAACGTATAACGTAGTTACTATAGCGAGTAATAGCCTAGAACTACTAGCGTAGAAGAACGAGTTCGCGGCGTTTAACAACTTCCTTACTAAATTCACTACCCTAGCCGACACCGCTAGCGTTAATAACGTAACGAAGGTCTAGATACTCTAGCTTAAGATCTCTACTACCTTTCGAGCGCTATAGTTACGTAGGCGGTGCTCCTACTAGCTAACAACTTTAAGCTCTAGGCTATACTAGCCGGCTAGCTCGCGACTAACCTAGAGGGAGAGGACTTTAGGCGGAAGCTATATAGTAGAACTAGGAGCGGCGGAACCGGGGGCGGCGGTAACAACAACGGTAGAGGCAGATACCCTGACGTAATAGAGATCGACGTAGTAACGCTTACGGCGCTTACCCCCTAGGAGAAGGAATAGCGTGGAGCGAGTGGCTTATACTATAAGTATAGCGGGGCCGACTATATCGCAAGGGCGTACCAAGTAGGCTACAGAGGCCGAGGGGACCGCGGTAACGCCTATAGCGCTAGGTAGTTATAGCGTAGGGGCGCCTAAGGCGGTAGAGGATATCACGGGTAGTAAATGCCCAATGTTAGGGTACGTATATATTCGATGTGGTTGTACAAGGAACTCAAGATAGTAGGTATAGCCCGCCGGGGATATGCCCTACGGCAGGCTCTACATACGCGCTACAGACTCTGCAGGCCCTACATCGCACAACCGCTCCACAATGGCCATATAGCCTATAATGGCCATACGGCCATATATCACGGCTAGACCCGTGACACTACCCTCCCTCAAAACAAGCCTCCTCTTCAAATCAAGCCTATAGTTCGAACGCTCGAATTGTAGCTTTAGTTCCTTCTTAGCACCTACGCTAGAGGCCCTAGCTTGTTCGGATTAGTATCGTAGAACTTCCAAATAGCATTATCGCAGCCGCGTAGATCCGTTACTAGCTACTAAGTCGGCTAGGCGTAGCCTTCCTACTTAACCAGGTATTGCTACCTCCTATTCTCTACCTTCCTAAAGTCTCGAATCTCTTCAAACCTCTATTCTACTATTTCGACGCTATTATCCTAGCGCCTTACCTCCCTACTATAGTTCGCTCGTATATCTCTCTACGCGTTAGCTTACCTAGGGATCCCCTACTTACCTTACTATAGTCGAACTAGTAATATATAGAACGTATCGAATATCTTTATATTCGCTAGTAGGCGTAACGTCACTGCGTATAACGCTACTTTAGTAACCTCGAATAGCCCCTCCTAGCGTAGTTCGAGCTTCTTCGTCGGGCGCCCCGTTTTGTAATACTATATATTAAGTATTACCTTGTCGCCGATCCTATAGACTAGGGCGTCGCTACGTTTAGCGTTCGCGTTAATCTTATAACGGTCCTATACCTACCTCGCTAGTACCTTCGCTATATCTAGGACTGCTTTAAGGCGTATAGATATCTCTATCGCCTAGAAAAACTCCCTCTTCTAAGCCTCTAAGAGTTCTAGTAGGTATAGCCTGCTTGGTTCTACGCCTATATATAGGTAGAAGCTATAGTTCGCGAAGAAGGGTAACACTCCTATTGTCTCTAACGATATATTATTCCCTATAAATTCTACAAGCGGTACCTAATCCGCCTAGTTATCCTATACCTAGTTAATAAAAAGGCGCAAATACTACTCTAACTTTACGTTAATCCGTTTAGTCTAGCCGTTCGTTTGTAGGTGGAACGCCGATAATAGCTTTAGAGTTACCGCTAGTTGTAATAACAACGTTCTCTAGAACGTCGAAACGAACTATATACCTCTATCTAATATAATCGTCTCGGGTAGGCTATAAAGGCTATAGACCCGTTCTACAAATCGGTCCGTTAACTCGTCTACTTCTAAGGTCTCTATTAGGATAAAGTAGCGCATTTTCGTTAGTCGGTCTACTACTACTGTAATATAGTTAAAGGTCCGGTTTCTCCTTATATATAGCAGGAGTAGTATAATATAATCCACCGATATATCCCGCTATAGCGAAAGTAGCACTAGCAGCAGCTTTAGAAAGCCCGTCGGCAGCGCCCTCGGCGTTTTCGTCTTGTTATATAGCAAGTAGGCGTTACAGTAGATACAGATTGTACCGGTTATCCTAGTCCACTAGTATTTCTAGTTCATTAGATCAATAGTCTTAGTCCTCCTAGGGTAGCCCCTAGGTCTTAATACGTAAGTTCGGTAGATTAGCTATAGCTATATTTCGTCATTGTCTAGGTCGATAAGCATCCTCCTACGGTAGTAAGCCTTACCCGCGATAGCTTAGCACTCCGTATATAGCACTTTAAGCTTTGTCTTTATATCCTTTAGCTACGCTCTAGTTCCAGGGTCTGCTAACGCCTTAAGCGTTGCCTTTAGTAGATCCAAGCTCGTGTATATCTCGTTTAGCAGATCGTCGATATACCTTAATAGGTCTAACTAGTTAACTATAATCGCCTTATTATATAGTCTTAGCAGTTCAAATGTCTCTGGATCGAACCGGTTAGGGTCGATTAGTAGCCTCTTACGGTTCTAGAGTCGGTTATCCTCTACGCCCTATAGTATATGTTCTAGCTTGCGGCTTAGCGTATCTAGTATCGCGTTTGCCGATCCTAGCTAGTAGATAATACGGAAGTTAAATCGTAATAGGAATTCGGACTACCGTATATACCTTAGGGACAGTTGCTTCGTCGTTACAAAGGTCTAAAGGTTCTTATAGTCCGTAATAATATCAAACCGGCCGTTTGCTCCCTCTAGTTCTAGTCGCTATTCCTCTAGCGCCTTAATTACCGCTAATAGCTCCTTGTTATAGATATTGTAATTACATTCCTATACTAAGTGCTTTACGCTAAAGTAGGCTACTAGGTACTAGTTGCCGTTATCGTCTTGCTATAGTAGCGTTCCGCCTACTAACTAGTCTAAAGCGTTAGTTTCAATAACTATAGGCTTATCCTAGTTGTAGATCCTTAGCGCTAGTACCGTCAAGAAGTACATTTTTAGTTACTTAAAAGCTAAATAGTATAGTTTGCTCTATTCCTAGCTTATTGTCTTCTTTATTAAGTTGTAAAGTAGCCGCGCTACTCCTAAGAAGTTCTTAATAAATCGTTAGTAGAAGTTCGCGAAGCCTAAGAACCGTTGTAGCTACTGCTTTATTATTAGTAGTTCCTAGGATATAATAGCTACTACCTTCTCTTTATCTATATCGATACTACCTAGCGTAATAATTAGGCCTAGGTATTTCGTTCTTATAGTATAGAATTCGCATTTGTTAATATCGACCTAGAGCCCTACCTAGTATAGTCTCTTTAGTACCTCCTTCACTTACTTAACGTAGTCTACTATATTTATAGAGTAGATTAGTATATTGTCTAGGTACGCTATAGCGTATACGTCTAGTATATTGTATAGCGTGTTATTAATATAGTGCTGAAACGTAGCAGGCGCTCCCTATAGCCTAAACGGCGTAACTAGCGATTTATAGAGGCTAAATCGTGTTACAAACGCTATTAACTATTCGTAGCCTTCCGCTACTTAGACTCTATTAAACGCTACGATAACATCTAGCTTCGTAAAGATCCGCGCTCTATAGATAGAATCGAGTGTTTCTTTAATCAGTAGTATTAGATATTAACTCTTTATCGAAACGTTGTTCAGACCTTAGAAGTTAGTGCAAATCCGTACTCTACCTCCTAGCTTCTAGGTAAGTAGTAGAGGCGCTCCTATACTTAATTTCGATAGTTAGATAAAGCCTTTCGTTAGGTGGTTATCTAGCTAGTGCTTAACTATATATAGTTCTATTAGTAAGAACAGTCTGTTCCTTAAGAACGGTAGCTTACTTCCTAGTATTAGCTCGATTTTATAGTTATATAATCTATATAGTAGTAGCGTATCCGCCTCCTAGGGGAGAAAAGTCTCGAATGTATCGCGATACTCCGCTAGTAAGCGTTTTAAGATATCCGCTACTATTAGCTAAGGTTTGTTACTCTTCTTGAAGAATTTCTAAGCGTCCTCTTCTATAATCCTATAAATTATCTCTCCGTTGCTCTAAAGGGCGTTTATAAACTTATAGTACCGTTCTAGGAGTACTAAAGTATAGTCCTCTAGCGAGCCTTTATAGTTTAATATCCGCTTGTAAAAGTCGTCTAGTAGGGTATAGAGTATAGCCCTCTCCTTATCCTTCTTTTTATTTAGTATTGCTTATTCTAGTTAGTCGACTGTTATACGTATTACCGTTACGCCCTTCTAGCGGTAAAAAAGTATAAAGTTCAGCGCGTTTAGTAGCTTAATATTATCTTTGTTGATCGCTTCGTTACACGGTAGTAGCTTCGGGAGTCGTTTCGGTAGTAGTAGCACCTATAGGTACCTACGCCCGTTTACCTTTTTCGCTAGTTATAGCCTCTTCGTAGGTATATTAGGAATAACCACCGCTCTTAATCCTAGCGGAGATAAGGTCTACCGTAGTCCGTTCTTAAGCGCTCTTTAGTAGCGTTATAACGGGGATAGTCTCCTCTTCCTCTTCTTCTATAGGTTCTCTAGACCTTGGTTATACTCCCTATTCTCTAGTTCTCCCTTATCTAGGACTTCCTTAACCAATACTTAGTATTTCGCAGTGTTTTTTATAGTTATAGGTTCTATAGTTGTAGGTTCCGCTTGTAGTGCCGTTAGCTTAGTTGTATATTCTAGTAAGTAGCGTTGCTCTTAGTAACGCTCCCTAAACATAAGCTTTAGGTCCGCCTAGTTGATTGTTAGGTCGTGTCTTCTTAGCTATAGGAGGCCTTGAATGATCGGATTGTCCTTCGCCAGTATAGTAATAAAGAACCGGAGCTTCTCCCTATACTAGCCGATCCTTAGTTCTAGCACTATACTCTATTCGATCTATAACTTCAGTACGCTATTAGCTAAGTAGAGTAGCTTCTTCGTTTCTAGTCT
>MU853401.1:3208489-3243435 GCA_033297235.1 Trichocladium antarcticum
AGCTAAGTAGAGTAGCTTCTTCGTTTCTAGTCTGCTTAGCGGCATATCGTTACGTACCGCGAAACTGAAGTCTATAAAGGCAAGACCTATATAGCCTGAATCTACAAGCGATATATACGCTACCTTGCGCTTGCTTATCACGATGTAGGAGGATAATAGGATTGAATTAGCTATCTAGCCGATAGCGCTAATAGCTAAATCGCTACTACCTCCCTTGTAATAGCCTCTATACCCCTATATACGTCTTCGCGTAGAGGCTAGGTATTTCCCTAGTACTATTGTTGCTATTCTAGGTCTTCCGTACTCTATTTAGGTTCGTAGTACTTAGAATCGTTGTAATTAACTTCTCCTAGAACGTAGCCTTAGTCTATAAATTGTATACGGTACGCGCCGCAGCCTCCGCTATTATTACTAAAGTTCTAGTTATTGTTATTCTATCGATATAGGTATCTGCCGCTACCGCAGCCTCCGCCGCCTCCGAATCCGCCGTTATTGCTAAATCTACCGTTGTTACTAAATCTGCTATTGTTATTGTTACCGAATCTACTATTATAGTTATTCTAGTTCAGGCTACTATTATTGTTCTAGTTCGGGCTGCTATTATTGTTCTAGTTCGGGCTGTTATTGTTAAATCCGCCGTAGTTGCTACAGCTACTCCACTACCCTCTACCTCTAGCGCCCTAGTTATTCTAGGCTTACTTACCTTTCTCTGTGTATTTCGCCGCGATATAGCCCTTTATACTATAGAGGAAACAGAGACCTGTAGCTATATACTACTCCTTCTCTAAGTTAGAGAGTTGTAAGATAGTCGCCTTATCCTTAGTAGTAGTTACCTAGTTAACGTCTATAGCATTTAGGTCTTTACTTTCCTTCTTAGCGTTATAGCCGTTATAGTAGTTCGGCTCGTTAGCCTTCTTTAAGTGTTCCTTTATCTTAAGGTTATTAGCCTAGGCCTAGGCTACGGTAACCTATCCCTAGAAGTTATCCTAGGCTAGTAGGCTCGTCTATAGTAGGATTAGGTCCTGTATTAGCTTCGAAAGCTTCTTTCTTAGCGCGCGTACGTAGGTAGCGTTATCCTAGTTACTTAGGTTATAGAGGTTCAAGAACTCTATAATAAAGTCTATAAACTTCGCGTACTTGTCCTTCTAAGCTATCTTACGTAGCTTGTTTTCTACGTTAGCTACTAGGTCTATCGTTATATACTTCTTAGAGAGGAATTTAATAAACTTATTAGTAGTTATCTAAGCTTAGGTCTAGTTATTACCTAGGTTCGCGATAATAGTATCGATCTAGTTACTAATCTCTATAGCTACGATCCCTTCTAGTAGCGACGCTATATAGAGGATCTTCGCTTTCTCGGTCGCGTATTCTAGCGGTCTTACAGCCTATCGTACCGTAATTAGCGTCTTCTATATTCTGAATTGTATAGTTCGCTTCGCTAAGTCCTGCTTAGAGCCTAAGAACGTAGAGGCGTGTAGCATGCTGCCTTCCCTAGCGCCGCCGCCGCCTAGCTTCCTGGACTCGATTAGCTTTGTTAAGACGTTGTTCTCTACTTATAGTACTATAGCCTTCTTGTTTACCTTGTTCGCCTTAGTTATCTATCTCTAGATTTCCTTGGTTACGCCTCTAAGGATATATTCGGTAAGGTTCGCTATTATCCTCTCTATTGTATTGTCCTTTCTAGCTCTTTTAAGCGCTTTAAGTAGGAGGTTATTACCTATAAACGATCTATAGTATCCTTCGAAATAACCCTTTAGTTTCGGGTATATCTCTTCCTTTAGGGCTGTAACGGCCTCGCTATATATATCCTTAATAGGAATAGGCACTTAGGCTACGGAGCTTACGTTAACGTCTATAGTACTCGCTATCTTAGTTTCTTAGGTTCGGGTTCTTAGGTTTAGGGGTTCGGGGTTCTTAGGTTCGAGGGTTTAGGGTTCTTAGGTTCAGGTATCGGACTGCCGTTTCGGGACTAACTATCTTGTCGGTTTCTTAGGTTCAGGGCGGTCGAATTATGATTTCAGTTAGTTCGTATAATGTAAATTCGTCGTAATCAATCGACGAAGGTCTATATATACAAATAGAAGGTACAACTAACTATTACAGGTAGTAAATACCTAATGTTAGGGTACGTATATATTCAATGTAGTTATACAAGGAACTCAAGATAGTAGGTGTAGCCCGCTAGGGATATACCCTGCGGCGGGCTCCATATACGCGCTGCAGACTCTGCAGGCCCCACATCGCACAACCGCTCCACAATGGCCATATGGCCCATAATGGCCATACGGCCATATGTTACGGCTAGACCCGTGACAGAGGATCTAGTTTCGGTAGTAACGCGTAAGGATAGTAGCAGCCTACCTAGGGATAGTAGCAGCCTGCGCAACAAGGCTATAGCCACGGCGGGTTCCTGGGCTTTAGGCAAGCTCCCTCTAGGGGCCTTCCGGCTCGCGGCGGCGTAAGCGGCTACGCTAGGGCCTACTAGAGGGGTCGAGGCGGGCTCGCTATACGCTTTGTAGATACCTCTAACTAGAGCGGTTTTGTCGTTAGGGAGGTAGATAAGTAGGAGGAGCATAGCGCTTACTAGTCTATAGAGTAACCCCCTAACTTCGGCTTCTTATATAACAACTAGGGAAATAAGGAGCTCCTATAAACTATCGCTTATAGGAGGGGTACCGCTAGCTATAGGAGGGATAGGGAGATAGTTTAGTTATTAGTATAGTAGGTAGTAGCGCTAAATCTATTCTCTTGTTATCGTACCTAGCGGTTAGTAGACGCAATGTAGAGTACGTAGTACTTGTAGACTCGGGTTATATAGGTCTAGCGTTCGTGGATTTTAGCTTTATAGTTACGAATAGGCTGCTACTAGAGAGGCTAGCGGTATAGTAGCTGCTATTTCTAGCCGATAGAGGGTTCTTACGCTAGATCGAGCACTTAGCGGCGCTTACGCTAGTCGTTAGCAACTACTAGGAGACCCTAATATACTTTGTTACGACGTTCGTAAAGGAGACCCTAGTGATCTTAGGCCTCCCGTAGCTATAGAAGTATAACCTATAGATTAACTAGGAGACCCTATAGCTCGAATTTACAGAGTACTACCGCGGGAGGTGCCTACTAGAGTATATCGGGAGCTAGGTCGCTCGGTAGGTAGGCTAGCTAGAGGTACCCCTACCCTCTAGGAATAGCGAGCGGTACTATATAACGGTAGAGGACGTACCCGAAGATAACAACTATAGTACCTCTAGTAACAATAACAAGGTCGCTATCGCTACGAGCAAGCTCTCTGACTACGAGAGAGCTAGGCGGTCCGACAGGCGGAGACGGGCCTGTAGACGGTAGAGATCCGCGTCCTAGGGAGGTATATAGGCCGACCCGTAGGGGACGCTTATACTGCTAGGAGCGATAGGCGTACCGGTCGAAGCGCCGCCCCCTACGTCACTAAGGCTGGTAGAGGTAGTAGCTAGCGCTAGGAAACTACCCCCTAGACCCTGTTCCCCCCCCTACGCCCCGCCCCTACTTAGTTAAGTATAGGGGAAGATCCGCTAGGATAACGCGAAGATCCTGAACGGAGCGAGCTTCTTAGCAGTATACCAACAGAAGGGCGTAGTAGTTATACGGACTATAATAGGCGAGCTAGAGAGAGTAGTAGAGGCTAAAAAGAGAGACCGTATACTAGTTCTACCTAAGTAGTTTTTTAAGGACCTACTAAGTTAAGAGAGTATACTAGAGTACACAAAGTCAATACTCCTAGTAAGGTTCTATAGCTTTATCGACGTACTTGCTAAAGGGGACAAGAAGCTTAATAAGATTATAGAGGAGGATTCTAAGAAGTTCTTTAACAAAGCAAATAAACTAGCGCCTACCCTAGACGAGATCAAGGTATACCTACCGAAAGAATACTAAGACCTAGTAGCTACTTTCGTCCTATAGGACGCTAATATCTTACCCCCCTACTGTACGTATAACTATAGGATCGAGCTACTCCTAGGGAATATAGTCCTATACTCGAGGAATCGCCCTATATTGCTAATAGAGCTATATATACTAAAACGCTAGCTCGATAATAACCTTATAAAGGGGTTTATCCAGCCCTTATAATCAAGCGCCTTATTGCCTATCCTTATAGCGTAGAAGCTAGGCGGAGGTATTAGAATCTACATTAACTACTATAGTATTAATAACGTAACGCTAAAGAGCTAGTACCCTATCCCCCTAATCTAGGAGACCCTAGACTCTATCTACAAGGCGAAGATCTTTACGAAGCTTAATGTAATCGCGGCGTTTAACCGAGTATATATAGCGCTAGGCTACAAGTAGCTTATAGCGTTTATTACAAGATTTAGCCTATACGAGACGCTAGTTACGCCGTTTGGCCTATAGGGCGCGCCCGCTACCTTCTAGCATTACGTTAACGATATCCTCTACGACGCTCTAGATAACTATATAACGGCGTACCTAGACGATATCCTAGTCTACTTAGGTATGCTCAAGGAGTATATTAAGCAGGTTAGGGAGGTGCTAAAGCGTATGATCGACCTAGGTCTATAGGTAGATATTAACAAGTGTAAATTCTATACAAAGCGGACGAAGTACCTAGGGCTTATTATTACGCCTAGGGGTATCGAGATAGACCTAGATAAGGTCGAAGCGGTATGTAATTAGGAGGCTCTAGAGACAAGGAGGTACCTTTAGCGGTTCTTAGGGTTCGCGAACTTCTACCGCCGATTTATACAAGGTTTTTCGAGCTATATATAGCTACTATATAAGCTTACAAAGAAGATAGTAGACTAGGAGTAGTCTAAGTAGTACGAAGCGGCTTTCTAGCGCCTGAAGGTATACTTTATTACGGTACTAGCACTGCGAATATATAACTAGGAGAAGCGTACTATAGTAGAAGTTAATACGTTAGACTAGTTAGTAGGTAGAGCGCTACTATAGGAAGGGGATAATAACAAGTTATATCTAGTTGCTTATTTCTTAGCGAAGTATACTGTAGCTAAGTGTAACTATAACATCTATAACAAGGAGCTCCTTACGATCGTTAAAGCGCTCGAACAATAGCGCCCCGAGCTCGAAGGCGCGGCTAAGAGGTTCGATATTATTATAGACTATAAGAACCTACAGACCTTCGGTATAATAAAGCAGCTATCGCTACGCTATATACGCTAGTTGGAATTCTTATTGCGTTTCGACTTCTAGATTATCTACCGCCTAGGTATAGCAAACGGCCGCCTAGACGCGCTAAGTAAGAAGCTAGAGTTTATACCGAAGGACGTTAAAGATTATAGGCTATAGAACAGGCGGCGCCCCCTGATCGACCTAAGCAAGTTCGACCTAGAGACCTTTAGTAGCAAGTACAACTCTAAGCTACTAGGTAAGACACTAGAGCTCTTTAGCCTTAACGTTTCGCGCTATACTAACGACTTTATCGTAGAGAGCTACGTAACCTCGCTGTTTATAGCGGATATAGTAGAAGCGCTTAGCGACTAGGAGGTACGTACCTAGCTAAGTAAAATTAAGCAGGAGCTAAGAGTACTATTCGCTAAGTGTAAGTTAGTCTCGGGCAGGGCGTTCTACTATAGTAGGCTAATGATCGACCTAGGCGATACGGAGCTCTATTTGTAGCTCATCTACTAGATATACACGTTAGGGCCTAGCAGGTACCTAGGGAGGATAAAGACGCTTAACCTAATAAATAGGGTCTACTAGTAGCTAGGGATAAGCGTATTAGTAAGGACGTTCGTAGGAGCCTACACACTATACTTTAAGACAAAGAACCCCCGCTCAAAGCCTATAGGGTTCCTTAAGCCGCTCCCGCTACTATTAGCGCCGTAGCGAGATATATCGGTAGACTATATTACGCTGCTCCTACTATATAAACGAAGGAGGTAGGAGTTTAGGTATATAGTAGTAGTAGTTAACTAGCTTATAAAGATACGCTACTTTATTGCAACGGCGACACTAGAGGCTGACGAGCTAGCTGACCGGTTTATTAAGCGTATGTACTTGCTCTATAGCGTACTAGAGACGATCGTGTTAGACAGAGGCACGTAGTTCGTTTTAGGGTTCTAGAGGGCGCTATCGGCGCGCCTTACAATTACCCTAAAACCCTTATCGGCGTTCTACCCCTAGATAAACGACTAGATAGAGCGGATTAACGTATAACTAAAGCAGTACCTATAGCTATATATCGACTAGGCGTAGGATAACTAGGTTAACTAGCTCCCCCTAGCGGAGTTCATAGGGAATAATATAGTCTCTAAGACGACAGGCGTGTTACCGTTCTTCGCGAATTATAGCTTTAACCTAAGGATAGGCGTTGTCACGGGTCTAGCCGTAACATATGGCCGTATGGCCATTATGGGCCATATAGCCATTGTGGAGCGGTTGTGCGATATAGGGCCTGCAGAGTCTGCAGCGCGTATGTGGAGCCCGCCGTAGGGTATATCCCTAGCGGGCTACACCTACTATCTTGAGTTCCTTGTACAACTACATCGAATATATACGTACCCTAACATTGGGCATTTACTACCTATAATAGTTGGTTGTACCTTCTGTTCGTGTACGTAGACCTTCGTCGATTAATTACAACGAATTTGCGTTACGCGAACTAACCGAAATCAATTCGACCGCCCTAAACCTAAGAAACCAACAAGATAGTTAGTCCCGAAACGACAAGATAGCTAAACCCCCGAACCTAAGAACCTAAACCTAAGAACCTCGAACCTAAGAACCTAAGAACCCTAAACTAGAACCCTAAACCCCTGAACCTAAGAACCTAAACCTAAGAACCCTAAACAAAGAAGATAGTAAGTACTATAGACATTGACGTAAGCTCCGTAGCCTAAGTGCCTATTCCTATTAAGGATATATATAGCGAGGCTATTACAGCCCTAAAGGAAGAGGTATACCTAAAACTAAAGGGTTATTTCGAAGGATACTACGGATCGTTTATAGGTAATAACCTCCTACTTAAAGCGCTTAAGAGAGCTAGAAAGGATAATATAACAGAGAGGATAATAGCGAACCTTGCCGAATATATCCTTAGGGGTATAACCAAGGAAATCCAGAGATAGATAGCTAAGGTAAATAAGGTAAACGAGAAGGCTATAGTACTATAAATAGAGAATAACGTCTTAACGAGGCTAATCGAGTCTAGGAAACTAGGCGGCGGCGGCGCCAGGGAGGGCAGTATACTATACGCCTCTACGTTCTTAGGCTCTAAGCGGGACTTAGCGAAGCGAACTATACAATTTAGAATGTAGAAGACGCTGATTATAGCGCGATAGGCTGTAAGACCGCTAGAATATACGACCGAGAAAGCGAAGATCCTTTATATAGCGTCGCTACTAGAGGGGATTGTAGCTATAGGGATTAGTAACTAGATCGATACTATTGTCGCGAACCTAGGTAACGACTAGACCTAGGCTTAGACAACTACTAATAAGTTTATTAAATTCCTCTCTAAGAAGTATATAACAATAGACCTAGTAGCTAATGTAGAAAACAAGCTACGTAAGATAATGTAGAAGGACAAGTACACGAAGTTTATAGACTTTATTATAGAGTTCTCGAACCTCTACGACCTAAGTAACTAGGATAACGCTACCTATATACGCGCGCTAAGAGAGAAGCTTTCGAAGCTAATACAGGACCTAATCCTACTGTAGACGAGCCTACTAGCCTAGGATAACTTCTAGGGATAGGTTACTATAGCCTAGGCCTAGGCTAATAACCTTAAGATAGAGGAATACTTAAAGAAGGCTAACGAGCCGAACTACTATAATAGCTATAATACTAAGAAGGAAGGTAAAGACCTAAACGCTATAGACGTTAACCAGGTAACTACTACTAAGGATAAGGCGACTATCTTACAACTCTCTAACTTAGAGAAGGAGTAGTATATAGCTATAGGTCTCTATTTCCTCTATAGTATAAGGGGCTATATTGTAGCGAAATATATAGAGAAAGGCAAGTAAGCCTAGAACAACCAGGGCGCTAGAGGTAGAGGGTAGCGGGGCGGCTATAGCAACTATAGTGGATTTAATAGCAGCGGCCCGAACTAGAATAACAATAGCGGCCTAAACTAGAATAACTACAATAGCGGATTTAGTAACAATAACAACGGCGGATTCGGTAATAACGGTAGATTTAGTAACAATAGTGGATTCGGAGGCGGCGGAGGCTATAGTAGCGGCGGATACCTGTATCGACAGAACAATAACAACTAGAACTTCGGTAATAACGGCGGAGGCCGCGGCGCGTACTATGTGCGATTTATAGACTAAGGCCGCGTTCTAGGAGAAGTCGATTACGACAATTCCAAGCACTACAAACCTAAATAGAGCACGGAAGACCTAGAATAGTAACAATAGTACTAGGGAAATACCTAGCCTCTACGCGAAGACGCGTATAGGGGTACGGAGGCTATTACAAGGAAGGTAGTAGCGATTTAGTTATTAGCGCTATCGGCTAGATAGCTAATTTCATCCTATTATCCTCCTATATTGTAATAAGTAAGCGCAAGGTAGCGTATATATCGCTTGTGGATTTAGGCTATATAGGTCTTACCTTTATAGACTTTAGTTTCGTAGTACGTAACGATATACCGCTAAGTAGACTAGAAACGAAGAAGCTACTCTACTTAGCTAATAGTATACTAAAGTTATAGATCGAATAGAGTATAGTACTAGAACTAAGGATCGGCTAGTATAGGGAGAAGCTCCGGTTCTTTATTACTATACTAGGGTCGGAGCGAAGAGGCCCAGGTTCCCAACACCAAAAGGCCGCCCTACCGCAGTGAGCAAGGACATGTCGTAGAGCCGACTGTAGTTCGGCCCGGCTATAGCCCTATTCGCGTCGGGACCGCCGCCACCGTAGCAATAGCGCCGGGGATCCTAAGGATCCTAGGCGGAACCCCCAAGCGCCTAGGAAGTGCCTGACATATAGGCTACTAGTGTCCTAAGCACATAGAATACCCAGCCCTAGGGTCTACTAGCAGCGGCAACCATCCCCCCGACCTAAAACGAGCTGGAGGATAAAGGTATAGCTAGCGGAGAGGATAATCTTTAAAACTATACTCTAGAACACTAGAGGCGTGAAGTAGAATATAGAGATTCTACTAGAGGAGGCGGAGTTCGATATAATCGCGGTCTAGGAACTATAGCTTAGTAAGTAGGGGGTAGCCTACTACCCCCGGAGCTTACGGTACTACCTAGTTTATATATAATAGGGAAAAGCGGCGATATACGTATATAAGAAGTTTAACATCGGACAGTAGGAATATAAGGCGAGCACGTAGTAGTATAGGGTGTAGTTCCTGGAGCTAGGGAGGAGGGGTCTAGAGCTCTAGTCAGTATATAACAACTATACGGTAGATAAGACTATCCTAAAGAGCCTCCTAGCCTATCGGGGCCTAGCCTACGCTATAATCCTAGCGGGAGACTTTAACCTCTAGAACCTAGTCTAGGACAAGTTTAGGCGATATAAGAGGAAGTCCAAGGAGCTCCTCGAGCTAGCTTACAAGTAGGACCTAAGCCTATAAACCCTATAGGGCATAGTTACAAGAACCCCTATAGGAGAGCAAAGGGGCAAGACGTTAACGATCGACTATATCTAGGCCTTAATAGACCTAACGACAACGTATTCGGGGAAGAAGATCAAGGGAGGGTCGGACTACTACCCGCAGGTGCTCGAAGCGAAGCTCGATAGCCTATTCCTAAGGGGGAAGGCGCTAGAAGGGTAGAACTAGAAGAAGGTCTTAAAGAAGCTAATAAAGGTAGAGGTAGCGTACTTGCCGCTAAGGATGTAGCTCGACGACGGAGGACCGGAGGGGCTAAAGGCAAGGATTAAGACAAGAAAGGGGCTAGAGGAGGTGTTCGAAGAGCTAGCTACGGAGCTAATAGCTATTGCCTACGTAATAGCCCCTAGGAGGAAGGAATTAAGGGGGAGGAGCTCCCTATAGTAGACGGGAAAGGTAGAGGAGGCGTCGAAGGCGGTAAAGGAGGTAGAGAGGGAGCTCCGGAAGACCCCTACGTAGTTCTATAAGAAGAAGCTTAATAAGAAGCAAAGAGAGCTAGTAACGGAAATGGCGGAAGAAAAGAGACGCTCCTAGAGGAAGACGATCGAGGAAGCTAGGGAGGAGACCCTATAGTAGCTCGAGCGATAGGTAAGGCTTAGGAGCTTCCTCCCCCCCGAGCTACCGAAACTCCCGGCCCTAAAGGGCCTAGACGGTAGCCTAGATCTAACGACATACTAGAATAAGGCGGAGGCGCTTACGAAGAAGTTCTTCCTAAGCCTAGGGGCGGACCTTAGTAATATCTAGGACCTGGACCTTAAGGAGGAGTAGGAACAGGGGTTTAAGGTCTAGGAGCTTGTAAGCTTCCTAGCGATAGAAGCGGTATAGGACAAAGCGAGCCTATAGAAGGCCCTAGGGGAGGATATACTCCCGATAGGATTCCTAAAGGCGTACGGCCAACCGCTAAGCTAGATCCTCGCGGCCCTGACCACGAGGTACCTATAGCTAGTATAGTTCCTAGCTGCGTTTAAGAGAGCTAAGATAGTAGTCCTGCGGAAGCTAGGAAAGACACCCGATATATACTATACCCTAGGAGGTTACTGCCCTATTACGCTGCTCCCGACTATAGGGAAGGTGATTAAGGCAGTAGTAGCAAGAAGGATCATAGCGGCGGCGGAGGTCTATAGGCTACTCCCCACCGAGCAGATAGGTAACTAGGCAAGTAGATCGACCAAGCTAGCGGTCCGACTAGTCGTGGCCTAGGTCTAGGAGGTATAGCGCCAAGGCGCCTTGGCATCCCTTCTATAACTAGATATTGCCGGAGCCTTCGACATAGTTAACTACGTCAGACTACTAGCTACGCTCCAGGAGCTTGGCTACCTAAAGTGGATAGTACTCTAGGTGCGGGAATAGCTAATAGATAGGGTCGCGATCCTCTACTTCGACAGGAAGGCAACAGACAATATCCTAGTTATAGCGGGGGTGCCCTAGGGGTCCCCCCTATCGCCCGTCCTGTTTATCTTATATATTACATTACTATATAAGGACCTAAGGAGAAAGTACCTACACTTTAGTATAGCGGGCTTCGCCGACAATACGAACCTGCTGGTGTTTAGAAAGTCGGCCGAGGTGAACATCTGCTAGCTCGAGCGAGCGTAGGGAACTTGCTTGAAGTAGGCGGGAACGTAGGGAATAGCGTTTGTAGCGTAGAAGTACGAACTAATCTACTTTAATAAGAACCGAAGGTAGTAGCTAGACCTAGCTAAGCTCGCCCTCCTGGATAGAGGTAGGTATATAGATATTAAACTAGTTAAGTCTGCTAGGTTCCTTGGGGTCTAGCTAGACTAGAAGCTCTTATAGCAAGCGTACCGTGGCGCGGTTAAGAAGAAGCTCGCCACCTAGGAGTTCGCGCTAACAAGGATCGCGGCGAAGACGTAGGGCCCGAGCCTTGCGAAGGCCCGGGAGGTATATACGAAGTGTATAAGGAGCGTAGTAGTATATAGAGCGGCGAGCTACTACGTCCTAACTACGGTCGGTAAGGGGAGCGAGCTAAAGGGGATAGCCAAGAAGCTAGCAAAGGACTAGAGTAGGGGCCTCCGCGTAGTAGCGGGAGGCTATAGAACTACGCTAATTAGGTACCTAGAGACGGAGGCCTAGGTCCTACTAGTAGACCTTTACCTAAACAAGCGGCTAGCTAACTTCGAAGCTAGGATATACGAACTACTCCTTTAGTTAGGGGAGGGACTAGGGCGCCCCCTAGTTATAGTAGCGAGCTTAATCTAGGAGGCGTATACTAAGCTATTTAGGAGGTTCTAGAAGAGGAGCGGGAGGACATAAGGGAGGAAGCCTAGGCTAGGCCTATAGGGGCTAATAGCGGTTAAGAGAGTAGTAGCTATAGCAAACGAGTAGGCTAAGCAAAAGTAGAAGATAGAGAAGCTAAAGAACAAGACCCTCGATATAGATAGAGTAGTGGAACTTGCCTGGCAGGAGCGCGAGATAGTGGCCCGGGAGAGGCGCGCCGCGCTTGTAACGAGAGTAAGAAGACCTATATACCGCTTAGCAGACAAGGACCCCCCGATATAACTATTTACAGACCTTGCCCTTAAGAGATATAAGGGTCTAAGCAAGGCTTAGAGCTCCCTGCTCGCCTAGGCGCGTAGCGGGGACATCGGCCTCCGGGAGTACCTAAATAGGGTAAACGTCCTAGAGATTACTACGCTATACTACAAGTGTAGCGAGGGCAAAGAAACGATCGAACACCTAGTAGTATAGTACAAAGATCTACCGAAGTATAGAACCTAGGAGGAGTTACAAATACAGTTACAACAGGATCTGTAGCTTGTCTTGCGACGAGCTATATAGCCGTATAAGAGCTTAGCAAAGGTAGTTATTAGCTGGTTGATAGATTCGGGGCGCCTGACGGAGTATAGCGTAGCTCGTAGGCTATAACTAGAAGCTACAATAGCCGCGAAAGCGGCTAAGAGCAGCGGAGAGGGTACAGGAAGTGCCGAATCGAGCCGCTAAGGAGACAGGGGCTACCTTTAACACGTAGTATAATAGATTCAAAGCGCTAAAGCAGAAGCGTAGGCAGGGGTTTTTACCCGGCCCCCTGTTCAGGGGGTACGGTTTCCTTTGTATATAAACCAGTAGCAGGACCGGCGCGCCGTAAGGCATATCGCAGTACGAATAAATATAAATAATATTACTATACTAGCGAAGGACAATCCGATTATTCTAGTCCTCCTATAGCTAAGAAGATACAACCTAACAATTAACTAGGCGGACCTGAAGCTTACGTTTAGGGAGCGTTACTAAGAGCAACGCTACTTACTAGAATATATAACTAAGCTAACGGTACTATAAGCTGAACCTACAACTACGGAACCTACAACTATAAAAAACACCGCGAAATACTAAGTATTAGTTAAGGAAGTCCTAGATAAGGGAGAACTAGAGGATAGGGAGTATAACTAAGGTCTAGAGAACCTATAGAAGAAGAGGAAGGGGAGACTATCCCTATTGTAACGCTACTAAAGAGCGCTCGAGAACGGACCGTAGTAGACTTTATCTCCGCTAGGATTAAAAGCGGTAGTTATTCCTAATATACCTATAAAGAGGCTATAACTAGCGAAAAAGGTAAACGGGCGTAGGTACCTGTAGGCGCTGCTACTACCGAAACGACTCCCGAAGCTACTACCGTGTAACGAAGCGATTAATAAAGACGATATTAAGATACTGAACGTACTAAACTTTATGCTTTTCTGCCGCTAGAAGGGTATAATAGTAATATATATAACGGTTAACTAACTAGAACAAGCAATACTAAACGAGAAGAAGGATAAGGAAAGGGCTATACTCTATACCCTACTAGATAACTTTTATAAGCGGATATTGAACTATAAAGGCTCGCTAAAGGACTATACTTTAGTACTCCTAGAACGGTACTACAAGTTCGTAAACGCTCTTTAGAGTAACGGAGAGACAATTTATAGGATTATAGAGGAGGACACTTAGAAATTCTTCGAGAAGAGTAACAAACCCTAGCTAATAGTAGCGGATATCTTAAAACGCCTACCGGCGGAGTATCGCGATACGTTCGAGACTTTTCTTCCCTAGGAGGTAGATACGCTACTACTATATAGATTATATAACTATAAAATCGAGCTAATACTAGGAAGTAAGCTACCGTTCTTAAGGAACAGACTGTTCTTACTAATAGAACTACGTATAGTTAAGCGCTAGCTAGATAACTATCTAACGAAAGGCTTTATCTAACTATCGAAATCAAGCATAGGAGCGCCTCTACTACTTGCCTAGAAGCTAGGAGGCGGAGTACGGATTTACACTAACTTCTAAGGTCTGAACAACGTTTCGATAAAGAGTCGATATCTAATACTACTAATCAAGGAAACACTCGATTCTATCTATAAAGCGTAGATCTTTATAAAGCTAGATATTATCGTAGCGTTTAATAGAGTCTAAGTAGCGGAAGGCTACGAATAGTTTATAGCGTTTGTAATACAATTCGGCCTTTATAAATCGCTAGTTACGCCGTTCAGGCTATAGGGAACGTCCGCTACGTTTTAGCACTATATTAATAACACACTATATAATATGCTAGACGTATACGCTATAGCGTACCTAAACAATATACTAATCTACTCTACGAACATAGCAGACTATATTATGTAAGTGAAGGAGGTGCTGAAGAGACTGTACTAGGTAGGGCTCTAGGTCGATATTAACAAATACAAATTCTATACTATAAGAACGAAATACCTAGGCCTGATTATTATACTAGGTAGTATTAATATAGATAAAGAGAAGGTAGTAGCTATTGTATCCTAGGAACTGCTAATAACAAGGCGGTAGCTATAATAGTTCTTAGGCTTTGCGAACTTCTACTAACGATTTATTAAGAACTTCTTAGGAGTAGCGCGGCTACTTTATAACTTGACGAAGAAGATAATAAGCTAGGAATAGAGCAAACTATACTATTTGGCTTTCGAGTAACTGAAAATGTACTTCTTAACGGTACTAGCGCTAAGGATCTACAACTAGGATAAGCCTATAGTCGTCGAAACTAACGCTTTAGACTAGTTAGTAGGCGGAACGCTACTATTGCAAGACAATAACGGCAACTAGTACTTAGTAGCCTACTTTAGCGCGAAGCACTTAGTATAGGAATGTAATTACAATATCTATAACAAGGAGCTATTAGCGGTGATTAAGGCGCTAGAGGAATGGCAACTAGAACTAGAAGGAGCAAACGGCCGGTTTAACATTATTACGGACTATAAGAACCTTTAGACCTTTGTAACGACGAAGCAACTGTCCCTAAGGCATATATAGTAGTCCAAATTCCTATTACGATTTAACTTCTATATTATCTACCGGCTAGGATTAGCAAACGCGATACTAGATACGCTAAGCTATAAGCTAGAACATATACTATAGGGCGTAGAGGATAACTGACTCCGGAACTATAAGAGGCTACTAATCGACCCCGACCGGTTTAATCCAGAGATATTTAAACTACTAAGACTATATGACGAGGCGATTATAGTTAACTAGTTAGACCTATTAAGGTATATCGACGATCTACTAAACGAGATATATACGAGCTTGGATCTACTGAAGGCAACGCTTAAGGCGTTAGCAGACCCTGGAACCAGAGTATAGCTAAAGGATATAAAGACGAAGCTCAAAGTGCTATACGTAGAGTGCTAAGCTATTATAGGCAAGGCTTACTACTATAGGAGGATACTCATCGACCTAGACAATGACGAAATATAGCTATAGCTAATCTACCGAACTTACGTATTAGGACCTAGGGGCTACCCTAGGAGGACTAAGACTATTGATCTAATAAACTGGAAATACTAGTAGACCGGGATGACCGGTACGATCCGTAACTACTGTAACGCCTACTTGCTATATAACAAGACGAAAACGCCAAGGGTACTACTAACGGGCTTTCTAAAGCCGCTACTAGTGCTACTCTTGCTATAGCAGGATATATCGGTAGATTATATTACACTACTCCCGCTATATACAAGGAGAAACCAAACCTTTAACTATATTATAGTAGTAGTAGACTAACTAACGAAAATACGCTACTTTATCCTAATAGAGACCTTAGAAGTGGATAAGTTAACGGACCGATTTGTAGAATAGGTCTATAGCCTTTATAGCCTACCTAAGACGATTATATTAGATAGAGGCACGTAGTTCGTTTCGACGTTCTAGAGAACGTTGTTATTACAATTAGTAGTAACTCTAAAGCTATTATTAGCGTTCTACCTACAAACGAACGGCTAGACTAAACGGATTAACGTAGAGCTAGAGCAGTATTTACGCCTTTTTGTCGACTAGGTATAGGATAACTAGGCGGATTAGGTACTGCTTGTAGAATTCGTAGGGAATAATATATCGTTAGAGACAATAGGAGTGTTACCCTTCTTCGCGAACTATAGCTTCTACCTACGTATAGGCGTAGAACCGAGCAGGCTATACCTACTAGAACTCTCGGAAGCTTAGAAAAGGGAGTTTTTCTAGGTAATAGAGATATCTACACGCTTTAAAGTAGTACTAGATATAGCGAAGGTACTAGCGAGGCAAGTATAGGACCGTTACAAGATTAACGCGAACGCTAAACGCAACAACGCCCTAGTCTATAGGATCAGCGACAAGGTAATGCTTAATATATAGTATTACAAAACGGGGCGCCCGACGAAGAAGCTTAAACCGCGCTAGGAGGGGCTATTCGAGGTTACTAAAGTAGCGTTACACGTAGTAACGTTATACCTACTAGCGAATATAAGGATATTCGATATGTTCTACGTATTACTAGTTCGACTATAGTAAGGTAAATAGGGGATCCCTAGGTAAGCCGACGCGTAGAGAGATATACGAGCGAACCGTAGTAAGGAGGTAAGGCGCTAGGATAACAGCGTCGAAGTAGTAGAATGGAGATTTAAAGAGATTCGAGACTTTAGGAAGGTAGAGAACAGGAGGTAGTAATACCTAGTTAAGTAGGAAGGCTACGCCTAGCCGACTTAGTAGCTAGCAACAGATCTACGTGGCTACGATAATACTATTTAGAAGTTCCACGATACTAATCTAAACAAGCCAGGGCCCCTAGCGTAGGTACTGAGAAGGAACTAAAGCTACGATTCGAACGTTCGAACTATAGGCTTAATTAGAAGAGAAGGAGGCTTGTTTTAAGGGAGGGTAGTGTCACGGGTCTAGCTATAACATATAGCCGTATAGCCATTATAGGCCATATAGCCATTGTGGAGCGGTTGTGCGATGTAGGGCCTGCAGAGTCTGCAGCGCGCATGTGGAGCCCGCCGCAGGGTATATCCCCGGCGGGCCACACCCACTATCTTGAGTTCCTTGTACAACCACATCGAATATATACGTACCCCAACATTAGGCATTTACCACCCGTGATAGGCGTAGAGCTATCGAAACCGTACCTACTAAACATCTTAGAGTAGTAGAAGCAGGAGTTTTTCTAGGCGTCTAAGCTCGCGGACCGCTTTAGGGCGATCCTCGAGAAGGTTATAGCGCTAGTAAAGTAGTTACTAGACTGCTATAAATAGAACGTAAACTACTATAGGGAAGATACACTATAGTACCGCGTTAGCAATAGGGCGATACTCGATATATAGAACTATAAGACTAGTAGGCCGACCGTAAAGCTTGCGCCGCGGTAGGAGGGCCTGTTCGAGGTTACGAAGGCCTCGTTATATATAGTAACTCTGAAGCTCCTAGCGAATATAACGATCTTCCCTACGTTCTACGTCTCGAGAGTAAGGCGCTACCTAGGGTAGGGGCTAGCTAGCTAAGAGAGGGTCGACGACGATGTAAGCGCTAACCGTACGCGCGTAGTTATATAGACTAACGAAGGCGAAGACGTAGTAGAGTAGAGGTTCGAGAGGATCGTAGGGTTCGGTAAGGTAGCAAATAGCCGTTAGTAGTACTAAGTTAAGTAGGAAGGTTATAACAACCCGACTTAGTAGCCTATAACGGATCTACGTAGCTATAATAACGCTATCTAGGAGTTCTACGATATGTACCCTAAGCTCCTAGGGCCGCTATTGTAAACGCGAAGAAGGAAGGTGTAGCGGCAGGAGGTAAGGCGCTAAGCAAAATCGAGCGTGTAGAATAGGATAGGCTCTAGATACGAGCATCTAAAATCGGGTGTTTTAGGAGCGTTTAGGATAGCTCTAGATACAAGTATCTAAAATCGGGTGTTTTAGGGAGCGTTTAGGATAGCTCTAGATACAAGTATCTAAAATCGGGTGTTTTAGGAGCGTTTAGGATAGCTCTAGATACAAGCATCTAGAATTAAGCGATTAGGATAGCTCTAGATACGAGCATCTAAAATAGGGGCTATTTTTGTATAGGGGGGCTTGTTTAGAGAGGGAGGGTAGTGTCACAGGCACAGCCTGTGTCATGTGCCATGTCATGTGCCATGCTATATGGTTGGCTGGGCACCCTGTAGCTAGTGGAGCGTGGCTCTACACTAGGTGGAGCTCGCCGCGCAGAGCCTTCAGCCCTCGCGAGCTCCTACGAAGGTTGCACTGTTGTGCAACCTTGTTATATACGACCGTTACAGTATATGGCTAACTACTGAGCTAGATCCTCGCGGCCCTTACTATAAGGTGCCTCTAGCTAGCGTAGTTCCTAGCTACGTTTAAGAGAGTAAAGACGATAGTCCTACGGAAGCTAGGAAAGATACCTGACATATACTATACCCTAGGAGGTTACCGCCTTATCGCTCTGCTCCTAACTATAGGGAAGGTGATCGAGGCAGTGGTAGCGAGAAGGATTATAGTAGCGGCGGAGGTCTATAGGCTGCTCCCTACCGAGTAGATAGGTAACCGGGCAAGTAGGTTAACCAAGCTAGCGGTCCGACTAGTTATAGCCTAGGTCTAAGAGGCGTAGCGCTAGGGCGCCTTAGTATCCCTCCTATAGCTAGATATTGTAGGAGCCTTCGATATAGTTAACTACATTAGGCTACTAGCTATACTCCGGGAGCTTGGCTACCTAAGGTAGATAGTGCTCTAGGTGCAGGAATAGCTAACGGATAGGGTCGCGATCCTTTACTTCGATAGGAAGGTAACAGACAATATCTTAGTTATAGCGGGGGTACCCTAGGGGTCCTCCCTATTACCTATCCTATTTATCTTATATATCGCGTTACTATATAAGGACCTAAGGAGGGAGTACCTGTACCTTAGTATAGCGGGCTTTACTAACAATACGAACCTACTAAGGTTTAGGAAGTTAGCTAAGGTGAACGTTCGCTAACTCGAGCGAGCGTAGGGAACTTGCCTAAAGTAGGTAGGAACGTAGGGAATAGCGTTTATAGTATAGAAGTACAAACTAATCTACTTTAATAAAAACTATAGATAGTAGCTAGACCTAGCTAAGCTTACCCTCCTAGATAGAGGCGGGTATATAGATATTGAACTAGTTAAGTCCGCTAGGTTCCTTAGGGTCTAGCTAGACTAGAAGCTCTTATAGCAAGCGTACCGCGGCGCGGTTAAGAAGAAGCTCGCTACCTAGGAGTTCGCGCTAACGAGGATTATAGCGAAGACGTAAGGTCCGAGCCTCGCGAAGGCCTAGGAGGTATATACAAAGTATATAAGGAGCGTAATAGTATATAGAGCGGCAAGCTACTACGTCCTAACTATAGTTAGTAAGGGGAGTAAACCAAAGGGAATAGCTAAGAAGCTAGCGAAGGACTAGAGTAGGGGCCTCCGCGTAGTAGCAGGAGGCTATAGAACTACGCTAAATAGGTACTTAGAGACGTAGGCCTAGGTCCTACCGGTAGACCTTTATCTAAATAAGTAACTAGCTAACTTTGAAGCTAGGATATACAAACTACTCCTTTAGTTAAGGGAGGGACTAGGGCGCCCCCTAGTTATAGTAGCGAGCTTGATCTAAAAGGTATATACTAAGCTATTTAAGAGGTTCTACAAAAGAAGCGGGAGGACGTAAGGGAGGAAGCTAAGGCTAGGCCTATAGGGGCCGATAGTAGTTAAGAGAGTAGTAGCTATAGCAAACGAGTAGGCTAAGCAAAAGTAGAAGATAGGGAAACTAAATAACAAGGCTCTCGATATAGACAGAGTAGTAGAACTTGCCTAGTAGGAGCGTAAGATAGTAGCCTAGGAGAGGCGTACTATACTTGTAATAGGAGCAAGAAGACCTATATACTACTTAGTAGATAAGGACCCCCCGATATAACTATTTATAGACCTTGCCCTTAAGAGATACAAGGGTCTAAGCAAGGCCTAGAGCTCTCTACTCGCCTAGGCGTATAGCGGGGACATTAGCCTCTAGGAGTACCTAAATAGGGTAAACGTCCTAGAGATTACTACGCTATACTATAAGTATAGCGAGGGCAAAGAGACGATCGAGCACCTAGTAGTATAGTATAAAGATCTACCGAAGCGCCGAATATAGGAGGAATTATAGATATAGTTACAATAGGATCTGTAGCTTGTCTTATAGCAAGTTATATAGCTATATAGGAGCTTAGTAAAGGTAGTTATTAGCTAGTTAATAGATTTAGGACGCCTAATAGAGTATAGCGTTGCTTATAGACTATAGCTCGAAGCTACGTATGCTACAAGAGCGGCCGAGTATAGTAGAGAGGGTATAGGAGGCGCCGAACTAAGCCGCTAAGAGAGATAGGGGCTACCTTTAATACGTAGGAAGATAGATTTAAAGCGCGGAATTAGAAGCGAAGACAGGGGTTTTTACCTAGCCCCCTGTTCAGGGGGTACGGTTTCCTTTGTATATAAACTAGTAGCAGGACCGGCGCGCCGTAAGGTATAGCGAAGTACGAATGTAAGAGACTAGCCCTATAGCAATTGCAGATAGGCATACAATATAGTAATCTTTATTCTTATAGAAGGAAGAGGTAAATACAGGATATAGAACAACCCTCTCTAATATATCCACCGAACCCTTAGTCTATACGCAGGGTACATGCCGATCCTAGGTGCCAGGTCGGTTATATACGTGGACCGAGGCAGGTACGTAAGGTAGCTATAGAAGCTGCTAGAAGGGTGCTGACCAATCTAGGGTAGGGCACTAACTAATCTAGGGTAGGGCGCTAACCAATCCCCCGTAGGTCCGCCTTGGATCCGGACTAGGTCCGGATCGCGCGCGAGGCGCGCGTAGCGCGTATATAAGGTATTATATATATGATTCGTACTCCGCTATGCCTTACGGCGCGCCGGTCCTACTACTAGTTTATATACAAAGGAAACCGTACCCCCTGAACAGGGGGCTGGGTAAAAACCCCTATCTTCGCTTCTAATTCCGCGCTTTGAATCCATCTTCCTACGTGTTAAAGGTAGCCCCTATCTCTCTTAGCGGCTCGGTTCGGCGCCTCCCGTACCCTCTCCGCTACACTTAGCCGCTCTTACAGCCTATATAGCTTCGAGCTATAGTCTACGAGCAACGCTATACTCTATTAGGCGCCTCGAATCTATTAACTAGCTAATAACTACCTTTACTAAGCTCCTATATAACTATATAGTTCAGGGGGTACGGTTTCCTTTGTATATAAACCAGTAGCAGGACCGGCGCGCCGTAAGGCATATCGGAGTACGAATAAATAATAATATATAACTATATAACTTACCGTAAGACAAGCTACAGATCCTATTGTAACTGTATCTGTAATTCCTCCTATATTCGGCGCTTCGGTAGATCTTTATACTATACTACTAGGTGCTCGATTGTCTCTTTGCCCTCGCTATACTTATAGTATAGCGTAGTAATCTTTAGGACGTTCACCCTGTTTAGGTACTCCTAGAGGCCGATGTCCCTGCTACGTGCCTAGGTAAGTAGGGAGCTCTAGGCCTTACTTAGACCCTTGTATCTCTTAAGGGCAAGGTCTGTAAATAGTTATATTAGAGGGTCCTTGTCTACTAAGCAGTATACAGGTCTTCTTGCTCCTATTACAAGCGTAGTACGCCTCTCCCGGGCCGCTATCTCGCGCTCCTGCTAGGCGAGTTCTACTACTCTATCTATATTAAGGGCCTTATTCTTTAGTTTCCCTATCTTCTACTTTTACTTAGCCTACTCGTTCGCTATAGCTACTACTCTCTTAACTACTATCGGCCCCTATAGGCCTAGCCTTAGCTTCTTCCTTTACGTCCTCCCGCTTCTTTTATAGAACCTCCTAAATAGCTTAGTACACGTCTCTTAGATTAAGCTCGCTACTATAACTAGAGGGCGCCCTAGTCCCTCCTCTAACTAAAGGAGTAGTTTATATATCCTAGCTTCGAAGTTAGCTAGTCGCTTGTTTAGGTAGAGGTCTACTAGTAGGACCTAGGCCTTTGTCTCTAGGTACCTAATTAGCGTAGTTCTATAGCCTCCTGCTACTATATAGAGGCCCCTGCTCTAGTCCTTTGCTAGCTTCTTAGCTATTCCCTTCGGTTTACTCCCCTTACTAACTATAGTTAGGACGTAGTAGCTTGCTACTCTATATATTACTACGCTCTTTATATACTTCGTATATACCTCCTAGGCCTTCGCGAGGCTTAGCCCCTACGTCTTCGCCACGATCCTCGTTAGTATAAACTCCTAGGTAGCGAGCTTCTTCTTAACCGCGCCGCGGTACGCTTGCTATAAGAGCTTCTAGTCTAGCTAGACCCTAAGGAACCTAGCGGACTTAACTAGTTCGATATCTATATACCCGCCTCTATCTAGGAGGGTAAGCTTAGCTAGGTCTAGCTACTATCTACAGTTCTTGTTAAAGTAGATTAGTTTATACTTCTACACTACGAACGCTATTCCCTACGTTCCCGCCTACTTTAGGCAGGTTCCCTACGCTCGCTCGAGTTAGCGAACGTTTATCTTAGCTAACTTCCTAAACACTAGCAGGTTCGTGTTATTAGCGAAGCCCGCTATACTAAGGTGTAGGTACTCCCTCCTTAGGTCCTTATATAGTAACGTAATATATAAGATAAATAGGACGGGTAATAGGGGGGACCCCTAGGGCACCCTCGCTATAACTAGGATATTGTCTATTGCCTTCCTATCGAAGTAAAGGATCGTAACCCTATCCGTTAGCTATTCCTATACCTAGAGTACTATCTACCTTAGGTAGCTAAGCTCCTAGAGTATAGCTAGTAGCCTAACGTAGTTAACTATATCGAAGGCTCTTGCGATATCTAGCTATAGGAGGGATACTAAGGCGCCCTAGCGCTACGCCTCTTAGACCTAGGCTACAACTAGTCGGACCGCTAGCTTGGTTAACCTACTTGCCTAGTTACCTATCTACTCGGTAGGGAGTAGCCTATAGACCTCCGCCGCCACTATGATCCTTCTCGCTACTACTGCCTCGATCACCTTCCCTACAGTCGGGAGTAGAGCGATAGGGCGGTAACCTCCTAGGGTACGGTATATATTAGGTATCTTTCCTAGCTTCTATAGGACTACTGTCTTTACTCTCTTAAACGTAGCTAGGAACTACGCTAGCTAGAGGCACCTTGTAGTAAGGGCCGCGAGGATCTAGCTTAACGGTTGGCTATACGCCTTTAGGAATCCTATTAGGAGTATATCCTCTCCTAGGGCCTTCTACGGACTCGCTTTATCCTATACTACTTCTATTACTAGGAAGCTTATAAGCTCCTAGACCTTAAACCCTAGTTCCTACTCCTCCTTAAGTCCTAGGTCCTAGATATCGCTAAGGTCCGCCTCTAGGCTTAGGAAGAACTTCTTTACAAGCGCATCTACCTTATTCTAGTACGTTGTAAGATCTAGGCTACTATCTAGGCCCTTTAGGGCCGGGAGCTTCGGCGGCTCGAGGGGGAGGAAGCTCCTAAGCCTTACCTAGCGCTCTAGTTACTACAAGGTCTTATCCCTAGCCTCCTTGATCGTCCTCCTTTATAAGCTCCTCTTCTCTTCCGCTATCTCCGTTACTAGCTCCCTTCGCTTCTCGTTAAGCTTCTCCTTATAGAACTACGTAAGGGTCCTCTAGAGCTCCCTCTCTACTTCCTTCGCCGCCTTCGACGCCTCCTCTACCTTATCTATCTACTATAGGGAGCTTCTCCCTCTTAACTCCTTCCTTTAGGGGGCTATTACCTAGGTAATAGCTACTAGTTCTTTAGCTAGCTCCTCGAACACTTCCCTAAGCCCCTGCTTTGTTCTAATCCTTGCCTTTAGGCCCTCTAGCCCTCCGTCGTCAAGTTACATTCTAAGCGATAGGTACGCTACCTCCGCCTTTATTAGCTTCTTTAAGACCTTCTTCTAGTTCTACCCTTCTAGCGCCTTCCCCTTTAGTAGTAGGCTATTAAGCTTTACTTTAAGCACCTATAGGTAGTAGTCCAACTCTCCTCTAATCTTCTCTTCTAAATATATTGTCGTTAGTTCTATTAAGGCCTAGATATAGTCGATCGTTAACGTCTTAGCCCTCTACTTCCTAATAGGGGCTCTTATAACTATACCCTATAGGGTCTATAGTCTTAGGTCCTACTTGTAGGCTAGCTCGAGGAGCTCCTTAGACTTCCTTTCGTACCGCCCGAACTTATCCTAGATTAGGTTCTAGAGGTTAAAGTCTCCCGCTAGGATTATAGCGTAGGCTAGGCCCTAGTAGGCTAAAAGGCTCTTTAGGATGTTCTTGTCTACCTTGTAGTTATTATATACTAACTAGAGCTCTAGCCCTCTATTCCCTAGCTCTAGGAACTATACCCTATACTACTATACCTCTACCTTATACTCCTACTATCTAATGTTAAACTTCTTATATACGTAAATCGCCGCTTTTCCCTACTACGTATAAACTAGGTAGTACCGCGAGCTCCGTAGGTAGTAGGCTACCCCCTACTTGCTAAGCTATAGTTCCTAGACCGCGATTATATCGAACTTTACCTCCTCTAGTAGAATTTCTATATTCTACTTTACGCCTCTAGTGTTCTAGAGTATAGTTTTAAAGATTATCCTTATTGCTAGTTATACCTTTATCCTCTAGCTCTTTTTAGGTTAGAGGGATAGTTGTAGCTACTAGTAGGCCCTAGGGCTAGGTGTTCTACGTGCTTAGGACGCTAGTAGCCTATATATTAGGTACTTCCTAGGCGCTTAGGGGCTCCGCCTAGGATCCTTATAATCCTTAGCGCTACTGTTACGGTAGCGGCGGGCCCGACGCGAACAGGGCTATAGTTAGGCCAAACTATAGTTAGCTCTATAACTTGTCCTTACTTACTATAGTAGGGCGACCCTTCGGTGTTAGGAACCTAGGTCTCTTCGCTCTAACCCTCTAGTACCCCTCCCTATCCTCCTCCTCCGCGCCTTAGTATACAAACGCAAACAGCGGTTTTGTCGGCTCTAGTCTAGTAGGTTTGTATATTCTAGGCCTATGCTAGTACGCCTCCTTAGCCCCCTCCTATACTCTTACCCTCTCCCTATACTCCTTTAACTACCTAGTGTACTTTCCGCTATACGCTAGGTACCTTAGTAGGAGGTAGCCCTTGTAGGTAGGGTACTAGGCCTCTCCTTCCCTACCGCCTACTCTGTAGGCTCTCGCTCCGTATCTTCTATATAGGGGTTCCTTCGGGCAGTACCTCTAGATATGTCCCTACTTCTAGTACTTAAAGCACTACTTCGGTTCGAGCGCTACCTAGTATAGCTTATAGTCTAGTACTCGGGCGTCCTAGATAACTTCGAAGTCGTACGCTGCTCTTGCCTCTTCCTAGCTCTCGAAGGTCACTAGGACCGTAGCTCTCGTAAGCTCTAGCTTACTAGGGATTCTAAACTTGACTATGTCACGACCCAGCCAGCCCTGTCTCTGCAGTCCGCTCTGATTGGCTGCTTCGCACCCACTCAGCGCCCCGTTTCTCATTTCCTGTCATATATATAGCTATGTTCTCACACACTCTCTTTCCTCTGTCTCTTCCTTCGATATATAACAATCAATGCAACGCATCTCTCCCATATACTCTTCTAGTGCCACTATAAGCCTACGTAAGAGTTATAAGCCCGGTGCTCGTTTCCCTTTATATAGTAGCTAAACCTGTTATAGCTTAGAAGTATTATTATTCTACAATCCTTATAACTCGTTTCACTATTCTTACAAGTCCTACCGCCTCGTTCTTTAACATTGCTATCGCCAAAGCCCTTATATAGCTTCCCTTGTTTTCCGCTTGAACCGCTCTTATATAGCTGTTCTACGAAGTCCTTCAAAGTCGCCCCGCCTGCGTATAAGTCAAGCCGCTCTTTAGCGCTACTCTCTACCTGTTCCGCCGTACCGCTATACCTTCTAATATCTAGATCTCCGTCTACCTCTATTCTTCTACAATAGAGTCTTCTACTCCTATAGACACTATCAGTAACATTACTATCCTAACGGACATCCTGCTTAAAGGTCCTACGGATTGGCCGATCTAGAAGTAGTATATCGAAAGCGCTACGATTACCCTCTACGTTTATAATATCGTTCGTTTCGATTAGAACGATGTTACTAAGGAGGCAATACTTAGCGGTTTTTAGCCGCCCTCTACTATAGAGGCTATCGCTACGCTAATCGTACGAGACTAAGCGGAATAGCTTACCGAGTTAACCGCCTAGAACGAGAAGCCCGTTACTACTTACGGTCTAGAGCCTATACCTTCTTAACGCCTAAGTCTAGAGAGGATCCTTACCTAGCACTAGATTAACTAGACTAGGTACGCCGCTTAGTAGCTTACTCTAGGTATAAGCGTTAACAAGAAGAACTTTAATACGCTACGAAAAGTTATTATTGCTATAGTTAATCGCAAACGCTATAACGCTACGAACGAGACTAACCTCGCGGTATAGTAACTTGGCGTACGTGCCCTCCTTCGTACCCTAGAACGCTAAGTCGGGATCTTAGATAATATAATCGCAAATATAACCTGCTAACGGTACCTTGCTTATCTTAAAGAGGCTAAGCAATCTAATATAGACCCTTGGACCTAGATCGCTAACTACCGCCAGGCTTACTAACGCGCTGAGGTAGCTGGTCTTAAGTATATTTGTAGCACTCTACCTGTTCTAGACTTCCTCCGTGTAATTAAGGATCGTCTTATCCTAGAATAGGGCCGCTGCGAATATAACATTGTAATCATTAATAACCGCGTTAGCAAGCCTCTTAAGAGCCTCAAGGACCTTATCTAGGCTATAGAGACTATCGTTAGCTATAGCAAACCGGACTTTAACGGTAGCTTTGTAGCCGCTAAATCCACTAGTTCTAGCAAGCGCCGCGATTAGGGCAAGGGAGGTAAAAAGTCTTCCGAAAAATCTTCGTCTACTAAGCCTAAACACCCCTACCCCTATATAATCAACAACTATATCTAGAAGCTAATTAACTATAATACGCTAAAGTTAGCATTAACTAGGTTTAAACACCCGAAAGGCCCGGTTAGCCCTAAGTTCGTTTCGCAGATCTACGAACGATTCGCTAAGAAAAAGTAGAATAACCTCCGCGCTATACTTAAAAAGGAAGGTTAGGTTATCAAACCCTAGCCCGTATCCTCGTCTGGCTCTACTTTGGCGGCTAAACCCGGCTTTCCTAGCGCGATTATAGCCGCGATTATTGATCCTACGGAACTCTCGGCCCTTAGTAAAGAGACTAGCCTTAGCAATAGCTTCGGCATCTTCGTAACTGTCGATTCTAGCAAATACATCCTATCGGATAGTATCCTAGTTAATAACTATAGAGTAACCTACCTTATTAACGACCCTATACTCTTAGAAGAAGGGTCCTTCGTTAAGGCAAGGAAGGATAACTATATCGAGGCTAGCACTACCCGTTTCCCTATCTCTAGAAGGGGCAAATAGCGTATTAAGGGTATACTTAATAGCGTTAATAGCCTTCGATCTAAGGATCTAGTTCTTAATAACGTCGTAGTTATTAAGGGATTCTACTTTAATATTATCTCGGAGGTAGCCCTCTATAAGGCTAACATCTAGTACTATAGTCTTAACTATACGCTACGTTTTAGATCAATAGAGAGTAACATTGTTATCGCGTCTCTCCTTTGTAGGTATAAGCTAGTGTTTTTAGAATATAAGCCTCTCTCTACCTACCCGCTGTATCCTTATAATTATAACTCTTCCCTTGCCGTTTCTTACAATAAAGAACGAGCTTTCGCTAAGATCTATAAGGATCCTCCTACTATACCTTCAGAGTAGTCCCTTGCTATAATCTACAATATCTAACCTAGCTGTCTAGACGACTTCGCTGTTAGTTCCGCTACGCTTGTGATATTAGCTGCGATAAGCGATACTATAAAACAAGTTCGTTAAGGACTAGGATTAAGGTACCCTCTCCTACCTCGCGAGGATTCCGAACACCTTTGGTATATCCGCGCTAGTTACCTTAGCTAGGATACGCTTAAAGCTCTTATCTAGAGAGGCTAGAACGTTTGAATTAACGGAACTAAACGTATTAACTACAATCTTACTCTATTATACACTAGGGAAAAGTCGTCTTATATAGGCCTCCTATAACTAAGTTAGTACGGCCGTTCTAGCGAGTATTTTAGGACCTTTTCTATTATATACGTAGGTATAATAGATCCATTTACTCTCTGATTCTTAAAGACAAGTTCTCTAGTAAACCCTTTGTTTTCCGTATTAAAGACAAGACCTAGGACCTCCTTCTCCCGATTCTTTAATACTTTAAGGCCTAGGTATAACGCTAATTTAGCGTAGCGATTTGCAAGTTTAAGCACGATAACGAAGGCTCCTTTGTTAAAACTAGGGATTATAGCTACATCTAGTACTAGAAATAGTACGTAGAACTAGGTATCGAGCTTGAACTCCTTCTATCTAATATATACAAACCGACTAGCGCTATCGAACGCGCTGGTCAAGAAGTTATTACCTACTCTATTAAGATAATAGCTAGAGCTAGTCTCTTAGGTAACCTCTAGCTAGAAGGAGAGGAGGTATCTACGTAGCTTATTAGTATAAGCCCGAGTTAAACGTATCCTTCGATGAAGTTACTAAACGACGTTCTCCTTACTTAGTTCTAAACCTACTTCCGGTTCTTTTAGCTAGACGCGATCGTCTCCCTTATAGCGGATCTACAGCCTAACTAGAGTAGTATCTACGTATATAGTTGCTACGTATATCCTCTATATAAAGAGAGAGAGAGGGATAAGTAGAAACGTATATATAAGTTAAAGCCTAGAGCGTATATTAGTTACCTTGTTAGTTATAAGGTATTAAACATCTACCGAATCTAGGTTCTAGCGCTCCGCAAAGTCGTTATAACTTATAACGTTACCTTTAATAAGAACTAGTTCTTCAAGAAGGGCAAGGGGAGGTTTGATCTATAGACTATCGCTAAAAAGCGGAATCTAGTAGACTCCCTAGAGCTTTAGCTGCACTTACCTGCTATAGGCGTAGTACTAAGCGGCGTTAAGGACGGCGAGATAGATAATCTAGAAGCGACAACTCCTATGTCTATATCCCCTGAGTATTCTAAAGACAAGCTCGGGGGTATAGAAACTCCAAATCCTAGTTAGGACTTAGGGGGGACTATATCTAGAACGGTAGCCTAGCGTAACATAAGCAAGCTACCTTTAGTTTCTAGAGACTATACATATAGAGGACTCCTAATACCAGATTAGTCATTTCAAAGTTCAGCCTCTACCCCTACTAGGCCTACAAGCCCAGATAACAATAGGGATTATATATATACTTCTAGAGATAGCCTTAGAAGTATTTAAAGCATTGCCTCTAATATAAGCACTGTTTTTAAAGACTCGGTCGATTATCTTCCTAAGTACTCTATACTCTTAGATAACCTACTTTCTAAGAATTATAGCCTGGAATCTTTAAACCCCGGCTACTCCTCTAGCTTAGATAACTTAGACGATACTAACAAACCTAAGTCCCTTACCTACGAACGTACAAAACGCAAGTACACTAAGCGGGTATTCGCCCTAGTATCTTATACAAGCTAGCGGCTTAGGGGAATAGACCTAGAAGACCCTACTAACGACGGTCCTTCTATATCTACCGCTAGGATTGTTAGATTCACTTCGGAAATATATACTCTAGACTATATCTACGTCCTTAAACTTAGAATGTAGCAAGCGTTTTACAAAACGTATATACTATACTATAAGGAGGTACTTAATAAGGGAGATTAGGTATACCGTACTCTATATATAGTTATTGCCGCCGCGATTATACCCTAGTACGCGGCTAGACTTAACGCTACCCTAGGCCCTCCCTACGTTTACTAAGACACCCTTCTTAAAGCTCTAAAGTCTTAGAAGCAACTTGCTAAGCATCCGATAGGCAAAGAGTTCGTTAGAGCTACCGAATCGGAGATTTGGAATCTTGTAAATCGCAAAACCTAGAGATATATCACTTAGTCCTCTATATCTAAACTCTCTAAGGAAAAGCCCCTGCCCCTAAAGTAGGTGTTCGCCTATAAATAGGATAAGGATAGATTCTTAGAGAAATACAAGGTACGTATCTACGTAAGAGGTGATCTTTAGAGCGCTAATTCGTTACAAAACACATACGCTGTAACACTCGCATCCCGTTCCTTCTAGGCTATAATAGCTATCGCCGCCAACGTAGATATAGAAGTTAAGTAGTTTAACGTCGCCTAGGTATTCCTAAACGCCAAAATGGACAAAGGAATCGTCTGTAAGCTCCCTTAGGGGTTTAGGGAGGATTATTACCTCCTAGCTAGCTTTAAGCAAGGCAATACCTTCGTCGAACTTGAACGAGCGTTATATAGCTTACGCAAATCCCCCTTTCTATAGTACGAAGAGTTCTCCTTTTCGCTCTACGAACTTAGTCTAACAGTATCGGGTAAGGAACTATACTTGTTTTACAACTAATACCGCCGTATAGTAGTTCTGTTTTATATAGACGACTACCTTATGTTCTACTATAAGGACTACGCTAATAAGGCAAACTAGATTATAGATACGCTAGCTACAAAGTATAAGGTATATAGTTAAGGCGACGTCTTATAGTTCCTTAGTATCTACATCTTAAGAAATCGCGAGGATTATATAGTCTATCTAGTCTACAATTAGTATATCGAGTAGATCGCTAAGCGATTTAACCTTAATAAGGAAACTCGCTTCCCCTATATCCCCCTAGAATATAACCTTTACCTATTCGAGGGTCTTGCTCCGTTCAAGGACATTAAGCGGTTCTAGGAACTCGTTGGCTCTATTCTATATATAGCTATTATAATCCGCCCCGATATAGCCTTCGCTATATCGTAGCTCTCTTAGTTCTTGAAGAATCCTAGCCCTATATATATCGAGGCTATAGAATACGTTATTGTTTACCTCTTCGGTACCTAGTTTTTAGCTATTCGGTATAGCATTGCCTTTAGGATATATATCCTGCTTATCGCTAGCGACGCCTCGTTTGTAGATATCAAGAAGATACGCCGCTTATCCTAGGGGTACATTATAATACTATATAGTAGGGTTATTAATTAGAAAGCCTACCGCTAGAAGACCGTTACAACTTCGTCGATAGAAGCTAAGTTACTTACTGTTTCTCTTACTACGCGTAAGACTATAGCGTTAAAGCGCTTCTTCGCTAACATTCGGTTCGATCTTAGCGAACTATACTGTATCTTCTATAACAATTAGCAAACTATCCGCCTCGTTACAGGAGATAACTAGCGCGTAGTTACTAAGCTTCGCTATATTAACATCTATAATATATAGGTACGTTAGGAGTATACTGACGGGTTATTCAAGGTTAAGTACCTGCCTACGGCCGATATACTAGCAGACGGTCTTATAAAACGGCTACCTTAGTAGAAGTTCGAGCACTTCTACGCTATATTGAATCTTCAAGACGCTCGCCATATTATTAAACAGAGCAAAACGGATCTTTATAATTAAGTAGGTATCTAACACTAGGTATCTAGCCTAAAAAGAGCAAAATAGTATATAAGAAAATCACTAAATGTAAAAACAACGCGGCTATATATATATACACTCCTAGGCTCACTGGCCTAACTTCCTCCTCTTTAACTCCGTACAATAGGTATCTATCGCGGCTAATACGTAGTACAAACCACCAATCATAGCCATCGATAACCTTAAAGCTACTAACGCCCCTACGTTATCCGACTCCCGAGCCTCCTTTGCTAATCTAGCTAACTTAGTAGCTAGAACGGCCGAAACGCTACTAGTAACTAGCCTAACCGGAGCAGGAGCCTCTCCCTAGTTAGTAACCTCGTAGGAGCTAACTACTACTAACCTATCGTTAGAGTTAGCTACCTTAGCAGCAGCGGTAGCCGCAATAGCATGCCTCTCCTTAGCTCTAGCCCTTAACGTAGCAACCGCCTTAGTAGCCGCCTCGGCCCGCGCCTAGGTAGCCGCCTCGATCCGTACCTTAGTAGCTGTATTTACCGCTGCCTTCTCCTTCTTCTCCTCCCGTTCTATTAAGTACTTCGCCGTAAGGCGAACCTTCTGTAATTACTATACTATTATTAGTACGTAGCGCTTAATAGGAATAGAAGGAACTTACACTAGCCGTCGCTTCGCTACCTTACTTTATAGTAAGGAACTCTATAGCCGTTTCGACTATAAGTACCGGTAGCTTCCTATATAGATAGCTAGTACGCAAGTACCGAACGTAGGCTTTGTCCTTGTTCCCGGCCTCTAGGCGGGCTAAGCAAGCGCTACTTAATGACCTATATAGGGCCGAACGTAGGTAACGACGGCAAACTATAGCGCGGGACGTAAAGGTAGCAACATCCTCGTTGCTATTATAACTAGGTATCTAAAAGTTAGCGCGTTAATTAACAAAAACGCTTCGATTAATAGTAACGCGATTAATATACCTAGGCGTAGCAGGAACTATATCCCTCTTTCTTTTATTGTTTAGGGTCTTCGAAACCCTAGTCGCGCTCTCTTTAATAGGAGCGGCATCGTTAGTAACTATAGCAACGACCTTTTCTTCTTCCTTTTCTTCCTCTTCTTTACGCGCTACGTGTAAATTCGCGAGCCTAGTCGCGCGGGCTTTTTCCAATAACGCTACACAGGCAATAGAAGTAGCAGCGCCCTAAGTGCTTGGAGCTATAGTTATTGTTGTTTTTGTTATTGTTATAGTTATAGTTTAGAGGGGTCGACGGCGCGATTGATTTTTGTTATTGTAGGACAGTTCGGATTTAACTTTGTAAAATAGGCAACTAAAGATTATATTACGACCGATCGGTACAACCGCGTTCTAATTAGCTAGGATCTACATTAGTATATCTTCAATTACACAAACGCGGCGCTAGGTTATATATTAACAATAAGGGGGGGGCCTCCGCGTAGTAGCGGGAGGCTACAGAACTACGCCAATCAGGTGCCTAGAGACGGAGGCCTGGGTCCTACCGGTAGACCTCTACCTGAACAAGCGGCTAGCTGACTTCGAAGCTAGGATATACGAACCACTCCTCTAGTTAGGGGAGGGACTAGGGCGCCCCCTGGTCGCAGTAGCGAGCTTGATCCAGGAGGCGTGTACTAAGCTATTTAGGAGGTTCTAGAAGAGGAGCGGGAGGACGCAAGGGAGGAAGCCTAGGCTAGGCCTATAGGGGCTAATAGCGGTCGAGAGAGTAGTAGCTGTAGTAAACGAGTAGGCTAAGTAAAAGTAGAAGATAGGGAAGCTAAAGAATAAGACCCTTAATACGGATAGAGTAGTGGAACTTGCCTAGCAGGAGCGCGAGATAGCGGCCTAGGAGAGGCGCGCTACGCTTATAACGAGAGCAAGAAGACCTATATACCGCTTGGCAGACAAGGACCCCCCGATATAACTATTTATAGACCTCGCCCTTAAGAGACACGAGGGTCTAAGCAAGGCTTAGAGCTCCCTGCTCGCCTAGGCGCGTAGCGGGGACATCGGCCTCTAGGAGTACCTGAACAGGGTAAACGTCCTAGAGATTACTACGCTATACTATAAGTGCAGCGAGGGCAAAGAAACGATCGAACACCTAGTAATATAGTGCAAAGATCTACCGAAGTACAGAACCTAGGAGGAGTTACAAATACGGTTACGACGGGATCTGTAGCTCGTCTTGCGACGAGCTATATAGCTATATAAGAGCTTGGTAAAGGTAGTTATTAGCTGGTTGATGGATTCGGGGCGCCTGACGGAGTATAGCGTAGCTCGTAGGCTGCAACTAGAAGCTACGATAGCCGCGAAAGCGGCTAAGAGCAGCGGAAAGGGTATAGGAAGTGCCGAATCAAGCCGCTAAGGAGACAGGGGCTACCTTTAACACGTAGTATAATAGATTCAAAGCGCTAAAGCAGAAGCGTAGGCAGGGGTTTTTACCCGGCCCCCTGTTCAGGGGGTACGGTTTCCTTTGTATATAAACCAGTAGCAGGACCGGCGCGCCGTAAGGCATATTGGAGTACGAATAAATAATATTAACAATAAGGATTTTCTTTTTTAGCTATCAACCCTACTCTAGTAATTCGAGCCTTCGACCTCCTATTTTTAGCATCTCGCCGCTAGCTAGCTAGCTAGGTGTTCTCTTTTAGCTGCTTTGTAGCTAGGGGGTATGTTACAACCTAGCTAGCCCTATCTCTATAGTCCGCTCTGATTAGCTGCTTCGTACCTACTTAGCGCCCCGTTTCTTATTTCCTGTTATATATATAGCTATGTTCTTACATACTCTCTTTCCTCTGTCTCTTCCTTCGATACATAACAATCAATGCAACGTATCTCTCCTACATGCTCTTCTAGTGCTACTGTAAGCCCACGTAAGAGACTGTGTTTACTATATAGAAGTCTAGACCCTAGGCGAACTCTACCTTAGTAACCCCCTAGATCTCCGACTTCGTTAGACCCTTTAGGAGCACTACGAAGGTTCTATAGGCTTCCTTCGCCTATTCTCCAAACGCCTAGTAGATCTACTAGTTGTTCTTTATATACTATTCCTTCGCTACCTTATCCCTAAAGGTAATAATAGTATCCCCGCTAGGGAGCTTCCTCGCCGCTACTACTCCCTTCTATATAGACTAGTTATTAATCGCCTAGATAATCTCTAGGGGGGTTCTTTTCGCAAGGTTAGCCGGTAGGCCGTTACTTCAGACAAGGATTTCCTTAGCGATCCTTTAGGGGATTACCTTCGTAGGTTACGCTTAGGGCGCTAGGGCCCCTGCTACGATCGTTACCTAGGAGCGGTTAGGACCCTGTCCTACGCTTGCGGTAGCCGGGGCGTTCGTAAGCGCGGCCTATACTTCCTTAGCAACGATCTTCCTTATAGTCGTGTAGTTAAGGCCCTCTAGGCCTCCCTTAGCGCTCTATAGTTAGTTAATAGCGCTCTGTACCTAGGCTAGGATCTCTCTTGCTATTCCTTAGGCAATATTCTTCTTATTTAGGCTAACTAGGGCGACTATACTATCGAGCATAGCCTTAATATCACCTAGTCTACGTTGTTCCTAGC
>MU853401.1:3248614-3283542 GCA_033297235.1 Trichocladium antarcticum
AGACCTTCTTCTAGTTCTACCCTTCTAGCGCCTTCCCCCTTAGGAATAGGCTATCGAGCTTCGCTTCGAGCACCTACAAGTAGTAGTCCGACCCTCCCCTAATCTTCTTCCCTAAATACGTTATCGTTAGGTCTATTAAGGCCTAGATATAGTTAATCGTTAACGTCTTACCCCTTTGCTCTCCTATAGGGGTTCTTATAACTATACCCTATAGGGTTTATAGGCTCAGGTCCTACTTGTAAGCTAGCTCGAGGAGCTCCTTAGACTTCCTCTTGTATCGCCCGAACTCGTCCCAGACTAGGTTCTAGAGGTTAAAGTCTCCTACTAGGATTATGGCGTAGGCCAGGCCCCGATAGGCCAGGAGGCTCTTCAGGATAGTCTTATCTGCCATATAGTTATTATATACTAACCAGAGCTCCAGACCCCTCCTCCCTAGCTCCAGGAACCATACCCTGCACTACCATGCGCTCGCCTTGTATTCCTACTATCCGATGTTGAACTTCTTATATACGTATATCGCCGCTTTTCCCTATTGTATATAAACCAGGTAGTACCGTAAGCTCCAGGGGTAGTAGGCTACCCCCTGCTTGCTAAGCTATAGTTCCTGGACCGCGATTATATCGAACTCCGCCTCCTCTAGCAGAATCTCTATATTCTACTTTACGCCTCTAGTGTTCTAGAGTATAGTTTTAAAGATTATCCTCTCCGCTAGCTATACCTTCGTCCTCTAGCTCGTTTTAGGTCGGGGGGATAGTTGCCGCTACTAGTAGACCCTAGGGCTAGGTGTTCTATATACTTAGGATACTAGTAGCCTATATATTAGGCACTTCCTAGGCGCTTAGGGGTTCCGCCTAGGATCCTTAGGATCCCTAGCGCTATTGCTACGGTAGCGGCGGTCCCGACGCAAATAGGGCTATAGCTAGGCCGAACTGCAGTCAGCTCTACGATATGTCCTTGCTTACTATAGTAGGGCGGCCTTTTAGTATTAGGAACCTAGGCCTCTTCGCTCTAACCCTCTAGTATCCCTCCCTATCCTCCTCCTTTACGCCTTAGCGTATAAACGCGAATAGTAGCTTCGCGGGCTCCGGTCTAGTAGGTTCGAATGTTCTAGGCCTATGTTAGTACGCTTCCTTAGCCCCCTCCTGCGCTCTTACCCTCTCCCTACACTCCTTCGACCACCTAGTATACTTTCCGCCGTACGCTAGGCACCTTAGTAGGAGGTGGCCCTTGTAGGTAGGGCACTAGGCCTCTCCTTCCTTTCCTCCTACTCCGTAGGCCTGTCACAGGCACAGCCTGTGTCATGTGCCATGTCATGTGCCATGCTATGTGGTTGGCTGAGCACCCTGTAGCTAGAGGAGCGTAGCTCCATACTAGGTGGAGCTCGCCGCGTAGAGCCTTTAGCCCTCGCGAGCTCCTACGAAGGTTGCACTGTTGTGCAACCTTGTTGTATACGACCGTTACAGTAGGTTGCACCTTCAACTCGCGCGCGTGGCTAAGTCGTCTGCTCCAGAACAGAGAGCGCACCAGACCGACTAGAACGCTTCTTTTCCCAACGTACTGGGCTTTGTTTTCATTTCTTGACCACCCACGTAGTGCGAGTCAACTACCAGGACGAGCATCCTACGTACAACAGCAGTCCGCCGAACAGGACCACGAGACTCCGACGAACAGGACTACAAGACTCCGACGAACAGGACTATAGTATTCCGACGAACCGGACAACGCTCCTACGAAGATGAGCGCGAAGATAATAAGCGGCGCCGACCTCGCGGCATCGCTGCCGCCGAGACTTATAGCGCTATACGTAGCGCTAAGAGAACAATAGTAGAACGAGGTCTCTAACACTATACCTGCTTTTATAGTATCGATCGACGACGATAGAGGGTACGACCTCTCGGGGTTCGCTATAGCTATAAATGCAATAGTCGGCGAGCTAAAGAGAAAGCTCGATAAGTCTGTTGGGAGGTTCGAGGCGTCTATCGTAGCGGGTACGGTACTCGAGAAGGAGCTTAAGGAGCATAAGTTGCTACTCGCGAACTAGAGGACGCTAATAGCGATAGCCCTGGACTAGGCTCGCGGTAGTAGCGCTAGTAGCGGCTATAGCGTATCGATCTCCCTCCCCTACCCCGATCCGTTTACTAGAGAAGAGAAGGATACCGTTAAGCGCACCCTGCTCTTCGAAGACTAGGAGGACAAGGTGCGCGGCCGCTGGCGAACACGCCCGTAGGAGTTCCCGGACGAGTATACCAAGATCCTATACGCAAAGGCTATACTAGGCGGCAGCGCGCGCCAGGCAGTCGCGGCGAAGCTCGAGCAGGTTAAGGAGAACCTATATAGCGCGGCAGTGTAGCCGTAGAAGACTAGGTCCGACCTCCTAAAGACCCTCCGTACCTAGTATACGACGTACGACGTGGTTGCTATAGCGAGTAACAAGCTAGAACTACTAGCGTAGAAGAACGAGTTTGTAGCGTTCAACGACTTCCTTACCGAATTCACTACCCTAGCCGACACCGCTGGCGTCGACAACGTAACGAGGGTCCGGATACTCCGGCTTAAGATCTCCCCCTGCCTTTCAAGCGCTATAGTTACGTAGGTAGTGCTCCCGCCAGCTAATAACTTTAAGCTCTAGGCTACACTAGCCGGCTAGCTCGCGACTAACCTAGAGGGAGAGGACTTTAGGCGGAAGCTACACGGCGGAACCGGGAGCGGCGGAACCGGGGGCGGTAGCAACAACAACGGCGGAGGCAGATACCCCGACGCGATAGAGATCGACGCGGTAACGCTCGCGGCGCTTACCCCCTAGGAGAAGGAACGGCGTAGAGCGAGTGGCTTATACTATAAGTACGGCGGGGCCGACTACATCGCGAGGGCGTACCAAGTAGGCCGCGGAGGCCAAAGGGACTGTAGTAACGCCCGCGGCGCCGGGCAGTTATAGCGCAGGGGCGCCTAAGGCGGTAGAGGATCTGGTTTCGGTGGAGGTTTCAGTAGTAACGCGCAAGGATAGTAGCAGCCTACCTAGGGATAGTAGCAGCCCGCGTAACAAGGCTACGGCCGAGGCGGGTTCCTAGGCTTCGGGCAAGCTCCCTCTAGGGGCCTTCCGGCTCGCGGCGGCGTAAGCGGCCGCGCTAGGGCCTACTAGAGGGGTCGAGGCGGGCTCGCTATACGCTTTACGGACACCCCCGACCAGAGCGGTTTTGTCGTTAGAGAGGTGGACGAGCAGGAGGAGCACAGCGCTTACTAGTCTATAGTAGAGCAACCCCCTAGCTTCGGCTTCTTATATAACGACTAGGGAAACGAGGAGCTCCTATGAACTATCGCTTACAGGAGGGGTACCGCTAGCCGCAGGAGGGATAGGGAGATAGTTTAGTCATTAGTATAGTAGATAGTAGCGCTAAATCTATTCTCTTGTTATCGTACCTAGCGGTTAGTAGGCGCAATGTAGAGTGCGTAGCACTTGTAGACTCGGGTTATATAGGTTTAGCGTTTGTGGATTTTGGCTTTACGGTTACGAATGGACTGCCACTAGAGAGGCTGGCGGTATAGCGGCTGCTATTTCTAGCCGATAGAGGGTTCTTACACTAGATCGAGCACTTAGCGGCGCTTACGCTAGTCGTTAGCGACTACTAGGAGACCCTAGTGTGCTTCGTTACGACGCTCGCAAAAGAGACCCTAGTGATCTTAGGCCTCCCGTAGCTACGGAAGCACAACCCGCGGATCGACTAGGAGACCCTATAGCTTAAATTTATAGAGCACTACCGCAGGAGGTGCCTTCTAGAGTATATTAGAAGCCAGGTCGCTCGGCAGGTAGGCTAGCTAGAGGCGGCACCCCTACCCCTAGAGAGTAGCGGGCGGTACTACGTAACGGTAGAGGACGTACCCGAAGACGACGACTCTAGTACCTCCGGTAACGACAACGAGGTCGCTATCGCCACGAGCAAGCTGTCCGACCACAAGAGGGCCAGGCGGTCCGATAGGCGGAGACGGGCCCGTAGACGGTAGAGATCCGCGTCCCGGGGAGACGTATAGGCCGACCCGCAGGGGACGCTCGTACCGCCGGGAGCGATGGGCGTTCCGGTCGAAGCGCCGCCCTCTATATCACTAAGGCTAGTAGAGGCAGTAGCGGGCGCTAGGAGACCACCCCCTAGACCCCGGTCCCCCCCCGCCGCCCCGCCCCCGCTTAGTTAAGCGCAGGGGAAGATCCGCTAGGACAACGCGAAGATCCTGAATAGAGCGAGCTTCCTGGCGGTATGCCGATAGAAGGGCGTAGTGGTTATACGGACTACGATAGGTGAACTAGAGAGAGCGGTAGAAGCTAAGAAGAGAGACTATATACTAGTTCTGCCCGAGCAGTTCTTTAAGGACCTGCTAAGTCGAGAAAGTGCACCGGAGTACGCGAAGTCAATGCTCCTAGCGAGGTTCTATAGCTTTATTAACGCGCTCGCTAAAGGGGATAAGAAGCTTAATAAGATCACGGAGGAGGATTCCAAGAAGTTCTTCGATAAAGCGGATAGACTAGCGCCTACCCTAGACGAGATTAAGGCGCGCCTACCGAAGGAATACCGAGACTTAGTAGCCGCTTTCGTCCTACAAGACGCTAACATCTTGCCCCCCTACCGTACGTATAACTATAGGATCGAGCTGCTCCTAGGGAGCGTAGTCCCGTATTCGAGGAATCGCCCGATGTCGCCGATAGAGCTACGTATGCTAAAGCGCTAGCTCGACGATAACCTCGCGAAGGGGTTTATCCGGCCCTTACGATCGAGCGCCTCGTCGCCTATCCTGATGGCGTAGAAGCCGGGCGGAGGCATTAGAATCTACGTTGACTACCGCGGCATTAATAACGCGACGTTAAAGAGCCGGTACCCTATCCTGCTAATCCAGGAGACCCTAGACTCTATCTACAAGGCAAAGATCTTTATAAAGCTCGATGTAATTGCAGCGTTTAACCGAGTACGCGTGGCGCCGGGCTGTAAGTAGCTTATAGCGTTCATTACAAGATTCGGCCTGTACGAAACGCTGGTTACGCCGTTCGGCCTATAGGGCGCGCCCGCTACCTTCTAGCATTACGTTAACGACATCCTCTATAACGCTCTAGATAACTACGTAATAGCGTACCTGGACGATATCCTAGTTTACTTAGGCACGCTCGAGGAGTATATCAAGTAGGTCAGGGAGGTGCTGAAGCGTATAATCGACGTAGGTCTATAGGTAGATATCGATAAGTGCAAGTTCTATACGAAGCGGACGAAGTACCTAGGGCTTATTATTACGCCTGGGGGCATCGAGATAGACCTAGATAAGGTCGAAGCGGTACGTAATTAGGAGGCTCTAGAGACGAGGAGGTACCTCTAGCAGTTTTTAGGGTTCGCGAACTTCTACCGCCGATTTATACGAGGTTTTTCGAGCTACGTACGGCCGCTATACGAGCTTACGAAGAAGACAGTAGACTAGGAGTAGTCCGAGTAGTACGAAGCGGCTTTCTAGCGCCTAAAGGTATACTTTGTTACAGCACCGGTACTACGGATATATAACTAGGAGAAGCGCGCTATAGTAGAAGTTGATACGTTAGACTGGTTGGCGGGTAGAGCGCTACTGTAGGAAGGGGATAACGGCGAGTTACATCTAGTTGCTTATTTCTCGGCGAAGTATACTACGGCCGAGTGTAACTACAACATCTATAACAAGGAGCTCCTCGCGATCGTTAAGGCGCTCGAAGAATAGCGCCCTGAGCTCAAAGGCGCGGCCGAGAGGTTCGATATTATTACAGACTATAAGAACCTACAGACCTTCGGTACAACGAAGCAGCTATCGCTACGCTATATACGCTAGTCGGAGTTCTTGTCGCGTTTCGACTTCTAGATTATCTACCGCCTAGGCACGGCAAACGGCCGCCCCGACGCGCTAAGCAGGAAGCTAGAGTTTATACCGAAGGACGTTAAAGATAATAGGCTACGGAATAGGCGGCGCCCCCTGATCGACCCGAGCAAGTTCGACCCGGAGACCTTTAGTAGTAAGTACGACTCTAAGCTACTAGGCGAGACACTAGAGCTCTTTAGCCTTGACGTTTCGCGCTACGCTAACGACCTTATCGCGGAGAGCTACGTAAGCTCGCTATTTATAGTAGACGTAGTAAAGGCGCTTAGCAACTAGGAGGCACGCGCCTAGCCAAGTAAGATCAAGCGGGAGCTAAGAGTACCGTTCGCTAAGTGCAAGTTGGTCTCGGGCAGGGCGTTCTACTATAGTAGGCTGATAATCGACCCGGGCGATACGGAGCTCTATTTATAGCTTATCTACCGGATATACGCGTTAGGGCCCGGCGGGTACCCGGGGAGGACGAAGACGCTTGACCTAATAAACAGGGTCTACTAGTAGCTAGGGATAAGCATGTTAGTAAGGACGTTCGTTAAAGCCTATATTCTATACTTTAAGACGAAGAACCCCCGCTCGAAGCCCGCAGGGTTCCTTAAGCCGCTCCCGCTACCGTTAGCGCCGTAGCGAGATATATCGGTAGACTATATTACGCCGCTCCTGCTATATAACCGGAGGGGGTAGGAGTTCAGGCACGTAGCAGTGGTAGTTAACCGGCTTACGAAGATGCGCCACTTTATTACAACGGCGACACTAAAGGCTAACGAGCTGGCTAACCGGTTCATTAAGCGCGTGTACTCGCTCTACGGCGTACTAGAGACGATTATATCGGATAGAGGTACGTAGTTCGTTTTAGGGTTCTAGAGGGCGCTATCGGCGCGCCTTGCGATCACCTTAAGACCCTCGTCGGCGTTCTACCCCTAGACAAACGGCTAGATAAAGCGGATTAACGCGGAACTAGAGCAGTACCTACAGCTATACATTAACTAGGCGTAGGATGACTAGGTTGACTGGCTCCCCCTGGCGGAGTTTGCGGGGAACAATATAGTCTCCGAGACAACGGGCGTGTTACTGTTCTTCGCGAATTACGGTTTTAACCCGAGGATAGGCGTAGAGCCGTCGAAGCCGTACCTACCGAATATCTCAGAGTAGTAGAAGCGGGAGTTTTTCCGGGCATCGGAGCTTGCGGACCGCTTCGGGGCGATCCTCGGGAAGGTTACGGCGCTAGCAAAGTAGTTACAGGACCGCTATAAGCAGAACGCGAACCGCTATAGGGAGGACGCGCCGCAGTACCGCGTTAGCGATATAGCGATACTCGACATATAGAACTACAAGACTAGCAGGCCGACCGCGAAGCTCGCGCCGCGGTAGGAGGGCCCGTTCGAGGTTACGAAGGCCTCGTTATACGCGGTGACTCTGAAGCTCCCGGCGAACATAACGATCTTCCCCACGTTCTACGTCTCGAGAGTAAGGCGCTACCTAGGGCAGGGCCTAGCCGGCTAAGAGAGGGTCGACGACGACGTAAGCGCTAACCGCGGGCGCGTGGTTACGCGGACTAACAAGGGCGAAGACGTAGTAGAGTAGAGGTTCGAGAAGATCGTAGGGTTCGGCAAGGCGGCGAACGGCCGCTAGTAGTACCAAGTCAAGTGGGAAGGTTACGATAACCCGACTTAGCAACCCGCAACGGATCTACAGGGCTGTAATAACGCCATCTAGGAGTTCCACGACGCGCACCCCGAGCTCCCGGGGCCGCCATCGTGGACGCGAAGAAGGAGGGCGCAGCGGCAGGAGGCAAGGCGCTGAGCAAAAGGAACGGGCTGTGGATGCGAGCATCCAAAATCGAGCGTGTGGAATGGGATGGGCTCTGGATGCGAGCATCCAAAATAGGGGCTATTTTTGTATAGGGGGGCTTGTTTGGAGAGGGAGGGTAGTGTCACAGGCACAGCCTATGTCATGTGCCATATCATGTGCCATGCCATGTGGTTGGCTGAGCACCCTGTAGCTAGAGGAGCGTGGCTCCACACTAGGTGGAGCTCGCCGCGCAGAGCCTTCAGCCCTCGCGAGCTCCCACGAAGGTTGCACTGTTGTACAACCTTGTTGTATACGACCGTTACAAGGCCCTTGCCCTGTATCTTCTGTATAGGGGTTCCTTCAGGTAGTACCTCTAGATATATCCCTACTTCTAGTACTTAAAGCACTGCTTCGGCTCGAGCGCTACCTAGTATAGTTCGTAGTCCAGTACTTAGGCGTCCTAGATAACTCCAAAGTTATACGCCGCTCTTGCCTTATCTTAGCTCTCGAAAGTCACTAGTACCGTCGCTCTTGTAAGCTCCGGCTTACTAGGGATCCTGAACTTAACTGTATTTACTATACGGAAATCCAGTCCCTAGGCGAACTCCGCTTCGGTGACTCCCTAGATCTCTAACCTTGTCAGACCCTTTAGGAGCACCGCGAAAGTCCTATAGGCTTCCTTCGCTTGCTCCCTAAACGCTTAGTGGATCTACTAGTTGTTCTTAGTATACTATTCCTTCGCTACTTCATCCCTAAAGGTAACAATAGTATCCCCGCTAGAGAGCTTCCTTATAGCGACTACTCCCTTCTATATAGACTAGTTATTAATCACCTAGATAATCTCTAGGGGGGTTCTCTTCGCAAGGTTAGCCGGCAGGCCGTTACCTTAAACAAGGATTTCCTTAGCGATCCTTCAGGGGACCGCCTTTGTAGGTTGCGCTTAAGGCGCTAGGGCTCCTGCCGCGATCGTTACCTAGGAGCGGTTAGGACCCTATCCTACGCTCGTAGCAGCTAGGGCGCTCGTGAGCGCGGCCCGTACTTCCTTAGCAACGATCTTCCTTATAGTCGTGTAGTTAAGGCCTTCCGGGCCTCCTTTAGCGCTCTGCAGCTAGTTAATAGCGCTCTGTACCTAGGCTAGGATCTCTCTTGCTACTCCCTAGGCAATGTTCTTCTTGTTTGGGCTAACTAGGGCGACTATACTATCGAGTATAGCCTTAATATCGCCTAATCCGCGTTGTTCCTAGCGGGGGGAGGGTTAGTGCTACTACTATTAGTGTTAACGGGGGGGTTAGCGGTAGGTCTGCTAGTAGTTGCAGGGGCCGCTCGGGGGCGCTCCGCGGGGGGGTTCGGGTCCGTTATACCGGGACTCGGATAGGCCTCTCGGGGCAGGTAGGGTACCCCTAGGAGCGGGGGGAGGGGGGGGGAGGTCGCTATCGACCTCTATACTAGGTCCGGTATAGGCTATTGGGGCCGGCGCTAGGTAGATCCATTGTAGATCCGGGTTGTAGGTCTGGGCGGTGTAGAAGAAGATTTCTAGGAGCCGCACGCAGCTCGTTTTCCCTATCTTCCTACGCCTGCAGTACCTGCGCAGCGTCTCGCGCGTAGATGCACCCGGTATGGTTAGATAGAGCTCGTCGGGAGCTTTCTAGCGATGTAGGTTTCGGCCGTTTTGGCGCGCTGCTGCACCAGTTGGTGCGGGCCTGTTTGCGAAGAAAGTTTCCTAGAGTTAATATACGTAATGTTCGTCCTTCGAAACTCCTTTATCCTAAAGAGCCGAAAGTTATTTGTCTACGAAAATAGTTTTACCTATAGGTAGTTAGGATTGTTCCTCCGCTAATATCAAGTTTATCTAGATTGTAGGAAGGAGCTAAGTAATACAAGGAGCGTCTTTAGGGTAGTCCTGCTTGTAGCGGGAGAGGGCGTTAGGGCGGGACGCCTAGACGCTAGGGCGGTATTTCAAGTCGAAGTTAAATAAAGAGAGGGTCTTAGCCTATCGAGCTTGTCGTTCGGTGATTAGGCGCAGCTAGGAGAAGTACTTAAGGTTCTTATAGTTAGTGAGAATCAGGAAGGGGGCGCTAACGCTATAGAGTTCGGCCGACTATACCTTTAGGTAGGAGATAATCGCAAGTAGTTCTTTATTATAAATTATATAGTTCCGTTCTACTAAAGAGAGTTTCGCCAAGTAATAGGCGATAGGATAAAGAACTCTATTGTCTCCCCGCTATAAGAGGTAGCTACTAAGTACAACTCTAGAGTAGTCTGCCTCGAGGATCGTTTTACGGTTAGGGTTCTATTAGGTAAGGACCGGTTCTAAGATAAAGGCGTTCTTAAGGGTATTAAAGGCCCGCTATTTGTCTTTACCCTAGCGGAATAGTATATTCTTACAGGTTAGTGCCGTTAGGGGTACTACTATATTGGAGAAGTTAGCGATAAAGTCGTAGTAAAAGTTGGCGAAACTAAGAAAACTTCGGACGCTCCGAACCGTCGTAGGGGCCTCCTAATCGCGGATAGTAGCTAGCTTCTTAGGGTCGGGCTAGATCTATATACCCGCCTTGACAATATACCCTAGGTACTTAACCTCCTTTACTAGAAACGCGCACTTCTTTAAGTCCAAAGCTAGGCTAGCCTCCTTTAGTCTCTTAAGAACCTCCTTAACTTTCTATATATAATCCTTTTAGCTCCCGCCCGAATAGACTAATACGTTATCGATATAAGCAGTCAAATAGTCTCCTAAAGTCGGGCTAAGTATATTATTAATATATCGCTAGAACGTTGTAGGCGCTCCTATAAGCCTAAAGGGGCAAACTAACTATTCGAAAAGCCCAAACCTTGTTTGGAACGCTATAAGATACTCCTAACCTTCTACGATACGGATATAGTAGAAGGCCGAGCGTATATCTAACTTTGTAAACTACTTAGCGCCAGATAGGGAACAGAGTATCTCCTTAATAAAAGGGATTAGGTACCGGTCTTGCTTTAAGATCTTGTTTAGCGCTTAGTAGTCTATATAGAATCTCTAATCCCCGTTAGACTTCTTAACTAAAAGGACCGGGGCTATAGCTAACAAGGAACTAACTCGAATCTAGCCCTTGTCTATAAGGTTAATAACCTACTTCCGAACCTCGAGTAGGTAGTCGCGAGATATATTATAAAGCAGGCCCTATAGGAGTTTAGGAACCTCCTCCGCTAGGCCCTTTTTAAGTTCGATATAGTAATTAGCAGTACTATAGTAAGGGGGTAGACCTTTAGCTTTCTTTTTGTCGAATAGGTCTACGAATTCGCGTAACTCCTTAGGGAGCTCTAGCGGCAGGTCCGGATCGGGCGTAGACCGGAGGCGGTTCTCCTCTAAAATAGTTATAATCTCTCGAATACTAGTTACTAAGAATGTTCCTTTTTCTATACGAGGGGTAGCCTTCTATGTAGATCGTTAGGTAAGGGCTATATACGTAGAACCTACAATCTAGGAAATCCTAATTACCTTCGGACGTAAGCGGCTTTCGCGTACTATTAGGCTAGGTTAGGTACTAACCTTAAGGACGCTATTCTTAGTATCTAGCTTAATCTTCTAATGCTTTATCTATAGAAGGCCTAAAATAACGTCGTAGGTAAGGCCCGGGACTACGTAGAATATAGCCTAGCTTATCTATCCGTTAATGTCTATTACTATATGGGCTATATATATTAGTTTCTTGCCCTTTAGTACGCTAACCGTAGTCCCTAATATTTAGGCGGTTAGTAAACTCGTCTGCTCTATACCTAGCTTCTAGTATATCCTCTTGCTAATCGCGCTATAGCTATAGCATCTACTATCTACTTATATATCTACAAAGCTAACAAAATTCAAGAAGATAGGGATAAGGAAAGGGGGTTTATCTATTCTCTTACTAATTTCTGCGGATTTGTCTGTTAAAAGGTTAGGCGCTAGGGGCCCCCTCGCGAGACTCTGCTTAGAGGCTACTCTTTTCCCTACCTATTGTCTTTATCGTTAGAAGGGAGACTATCTTCGTCCTATTCCTTAGTATCTAGCGCGTGAATGTTCACCTAGTTATATCCTCCTTAGTTAGGTCGGGTCGTAGGACCGAAGCTACACTTAGGGGCGAAGTAGCCTATGTTCCTGTACCGTATATACGCGCTAGCTGCTCGACGAGCTACGCGTACCTTGTTACTAACCTACTTTGTACGACGCTTGTTCCTGTTCCTCTTCGACCTCTTCCTATTCTAGGTCTACTATATTCGGGCTAAGTTAATTCCCATTATTAGGACATCGCCTTCCGCGTCCCTTCAAGGAGGTAGGGCGTCCCTACCTTAGCGGCCTATTGTATAGCGATGTTGTCCTTCTAGGCGAATAGTCTCGAGATTAATAGCGATTTCTCGGAGTATCTAGATAGCCTAGGTGTAGTTATTACAGGGGATCCTACAACCGACTACAGTCCGGCGAATTGTCGAAGAGAGGCTTTAGTTAAGTTAGAGAAGTCGAAGCTTATTAGTCTATTCGAGTCTACCTACCTTCGAGAGTTTAGATTCGAAGCGTACAATAAAAGAGGCAAAGGGTTCGTTATTGCCCTAGGTAAGAGAGTTTAGTTCCGAGAGGGCGACTACCTAACTATTTAGGTTGTTAAAGATAGTCTTAAAGTAGTTAAGAAACTCCTATAGGATAAAGGTACGAGAGCCGCTACCCTTCTTGTAATAGGTAGTAACCTAGGACTAGACCTAGCGAGATAGGTTACCCTAAATAAAGACCTACTAATCCTAGTCGGATCCGATAAAGTCCTAGTCCGCGACTAGGACGTGCTACATCGTGCTCTTCTAGGTAGGGAAAAGCTCCTTCTTACCGTTAAAGGCGGTACTAATAGGGAGTTGCTTACGTAAGGATCAGGGCAGAGGGGAAGGAGCTAGGTCGGTAGTAATAGTCTATACTATAGCCTCCTAGGCTTAGGCTACGGCCTTGGCGGCCCGGGTAGCAGCGTTAGCGGAGTTCTCCTAGGCTACCTAGAGCGATTAGATCTACTTATATTAGGTCGTGATAGTCTCCTGTAGGACCCGAATCTAGTCCTAGAACCACTAGAAGTTAGTAGCGGCCTAGTTACCGCCCTAGGGGAAATAGTAATCTATATTGAAATACGTCTAGTTCTAGTCGTCCGTAAGGAAAGTCTAGTTCTAAAACGGAAGAATAAAAATATATAAGAGACTAGCCCTATAGCAACTATAGATAGGCGTATAATATAGTAATCTTTATTCTTATAGAAGGAAGAGGTAAATATAGGATATAGAACAACCCTCTCTAATATATCCACTAAACCCTTGGTCTATACGCAGGGCACATGCCGATTCTAGGTGCCGGGTCGGTTATATACGTAGACCGAGGCAGGTACGTAAGGTAGCTATAGAAGCTGCTAGAAGGGTGCTGACCAATCTAGGGTAGGGCGCTAACCAATCTAGGGTAGGGCGCTGACTAATCCCCCGTGGGTCCGCCTCGGATCCGGACCGGGTCCGGATCGCGCGCGAGGCGCGCGTAGCGCGTGTGTGAGGTGTCACGGGTACAACACGTGACTTACCATGCGCGGGCAAAGCCCGAGCCCATGACAACGAATCATATATAACGAAGCAGCTATCGCTACACTATATACGCTAGTTAGAGTTCTTGTTACGTTTTGACTTCTAGATTATCTACCGCCTAGGTACGGCAAATAGCCGCCCCAATGCGCTTAGTAGGAAGCTAGAGTTTATACTAAAAGACGTTAAAGATAATAGGCTATAGAATAGGTAGCGCCCCCTGATTAACCTAAGTAAGTTTAACCTAGAGACTATTAGTAGTAAATACGACGCTAAGCTACTAGGTAAGACACTAGAGCTCTTTAGCCTCGATGTTTCGCGCTACGCTAACGACCTTATTGTAGAGAGCTATATAACCTTGCTATTTATAGTAGATATAGTAGAGGCGCTTAGCGACTAGGAGGTACGTGCTTAGCTAAGTAAGATTAAGCGGGAGCTAAGAGTACTATTTGCTAAGTGCAAGCTAGTTTTAGGAAGGGCGTTCTACTACGGTAGGCTAATGATTAACCCGGGCGATTTGGAGCTCTATTTGTAGCTTATCTACTAGATATACGCGTTAGGGCCTAGCGGGTACCTAGGGAGGATAAAGACGCTTAACCTAATAAATAGGGTCTACTAGTAGCTAGGGATAAGCGTATTAGTAAGGATGTTCGTAGGAGCCTATATACTATGCTTTAAGACGAAGAACCCCTGCTCGAAGCCCGCGGGGTTCCTTAAGCCGCTCCCGCTACTGTTAGCGCTATAGTAAGATATATTAGTAGACTATATTATACTACTCCTACTATATAAACAAAGAGGGTAGGAGTTTAGGTATATAGTAGTAGTAGTTAACTAGCTTATAAAGATATACTACTGTATTATAATAGCAATACTAGAGGCTAACGAGCTAGCTAACTAGTTTATTAAGCGCGTATACTCGCTCTATAGCGTACTAGAGACGATTATATCGGATAGAGGTACGTAGTTCGTTTTAGGGTTCTAGAGGGCGCTATTAGCGCGCCTTGCGATTACCTTAAAACCCTTATTAGTGTTCTACCCCTAGATAAATAGCTAGACAGAGCGGATTAACGCGGAACTAGAGTAGTACCTACGGCTATATATTAACTAGGCGTAGGATAATTAGGTTAACTAGCTCCCCCTAGTAGAGTTTATAGGGAATAATATAGTCTCTAAGATAACGGGCGTATTACTGTTCTTCGCGAATTATAGCTTTAACCTAAGGATAGGCGTAGAGCCGTCGAAGCTATACCTACCGAATATCTTAGAGTAGTAGAAGCGGGAGTCTTTCTAGGTATCTAAGCTTACGGACCGCTTTAGGGCAATCCTTAGGAAGGTTATAGCGCTAGCAAAGTAGTTACAGGACCGCTACAAATAGAACGCGAACCGCTATAGGGAGGATACGCCGTAGTACCGCGTTAGCGATAGGGCGATGCTCGATATATAGAACTATAAGACTAGTAGGCTAACTATAAAGCTCGCGCTACGGTAGGAGGGCCCGTTCGAGGTTATAAAGGCCTCGTTATACGTAGTAACTCTAAAGCTCCTAGCGAATATAACGATCTTCCCTACGTTCTACGTCTCGAGAGTAAGGCGCTACCTAGGGTAGGGGCTAGCTAGCTAAGAGAGGGTTAACGATAATGTAAGCGCTAACCGCAGGCGTATAGTTACACGGACTAACAAAGGCAAAGATATAGTAGAGTAGAGGTTCGAGAGGATCGTAGGGTTCAGTAAAGCGGCGAACGGCCGTTAGTAGTACCAAGTCAAGTAGGAAGGTTATAACAACCTAACTTAGCAACCCGCAATGGATCTACGCGGCTATAATAACGCTATCTAGGAGTTCTACGATACGTACCCTAAGCTCCTAGGGCCGCTATCGTAGACGTAAAGAAGGAAGGCGCAGCGGCAGGAGGCAAGGCGCTAAGCAAAATCGAGCGTATGGAATAGGATAGGCTCTAGATACAAGTATCTAAAATCGGGTGTTGTAGGAGCGTTTGAGATAGCTCTGGATACAAGCATCTAAAATCGGGTGTTTTAGGAGCGTTTAGGATAGCTCTGGATACGAGCATCTAGAATTGAGCGGTTAGGATAGCTCTGGATACAAGCATCTAGAATTAAGCGGTTAGGATAGCTCTAGATACGAGCATCTAGAATTGAGCGGTTAGGATGGCTCTAGATACGAGTATCTAAAATAGGGGCTATTTTTATATAGGGGGGCTTGTTTAGAGAGGGAGGGTAGTGTTACAGGCACAGCCTATATCATATGCTATATTATATACTATGCTATGTGGTTGGCTAGGCACCCTGTAGCTAGTGGAGCGTGGCTCTACACTAGGTAGAGCTCGCCGCGTAGAGCCTTCAGCCCTCGCGAGCTCCTACGAAGGTTGCACTGTTGTGCAACCTTGTTGTATACGACCGTTACAGCTATACCAGGACTTAGTTAGGCCTCTTAGGGTAGGTAGGGTGCTCCTAGTAGCGGGGGTAGGGGGGGGGAGGTTGCTATCAACCTCTATACTAGGTCCGGTATAGGCTATTAGGGCTAGCACTAGGTAGATCCGCTATAGATCCAGGTTATAGGTTTAGGCGGTATAGGAGAAAATTTCTAGGAGCTATACGTAGCTCGTTTTCTCTATCTTCCTACGTCTGTAGCACCTACGTAGCTACTCGCGCGTAGATGCACCCGGTATAGTTAGATAGAGCTTGTCGGGAGCTTTCTAGCGATATAGGTTTCGACCGTTTTAGCGCGCTACTGCACTAGTTAGTGCGGGCCTGTTTACGAAGAAAGTTTTAAGGATATATAAACTATATAGAGTAGCTAGCTTAATCTATAAGCTTAACGAAGGTAATCTTAGATACTAATATAATAAGTTCTAGTAGAGTTAGCGATATATAATTGAAAAACGTATAGAAAGAATGTTCTAAATAGAAAGAGAAAAGAATATACTTCTATAGTATAATAGGGGTAGCTACGTATAACGTTCAGAGCACTAGGGTTATAACTATTATACTAACAGATAGCTTAGCGAAGGGTAGGTAGCAAGTTCGAATAGATAGAAAGGTATAATCCGTTCAGAGAAAGAAGTACTCTAATAGAGCCTATATATATAAGAGAAGAGTGTACGTAAGCCTTATACTAGAGGTACTAGGTTCCACTATACTAAGCCGCTAAGCCCTACCTCACGACAGATTGATGTGTTGAACCCATTGTGGCAAATTGGGACCACTGTGGCGAATATTGGATGAACCTACTCAGGGGTTCAGGGGTAGACTGGGGTCTTGGCATGGCATTGGGTATCCGCGGGCTCCCCGAGGAAATAGGCTTTTGAGCCACACACAGCTTTTTCACAGTTACACAGATTGACACAATTGAAGCTATCATCACTGTTGAATCCTCCGTCTGTTCAGACCAATTAGATTCCGACCCTATAGTTTGGGTTCGACTTGATGTTACATGTATTAATAATGAGTGCCCACACCGGCGTCCCTACAATGGCGGTAACGGTGAATTCAGCAGAACTGCTCCTCCTGCGGGGCGTGCGTACGTGCCGCGCTGTTGAGGACATAAAGGGCCGTCGGTTGCGTGCGCCTGCTTGTGGTGGCGGTGATGGCAAATGTGTCGTGAAGGGTGTGGCGCCGGGTTGGCGGGTGATGAGTCGGGCCGAGGCTTGCTGATGGAGACTCGGGCTGAGACGGGCTCCGAGCCGGCAGGTGGTGGTGGATGATGCTCGGGAGGGAGCTCCGGAGATGAAGTTTCCGCCACAGCGCGGAAGAGGCGGTCGTCCATTCGTCGCGGTCCTTGGAAGCGGATACCTAAGCGGTGGATGAAAACGAGGGGAGGACAGTCGAATGGGAAGGTATCGTTACGGCGCAGACCCGGGCTCCGAGATGATAACTGAGCTATTACCTTTGGCCTTGGCTTGGCTTGGCTTGCCGGCGTCTACAGCGCAACGTCAGCCGTACTATTAAGTAGTGGTATTACGGGTTGAATGTCTCGATATAGCATATGCGCGGCGCCGAGAGAGGCGAGCGCGCATGGCCGTATGTGAGGTGAATAAGCCGCGAGCGATTGTATCCTAGAGAAAACCTGCTACCAGGTAACCAGGGCGTAGACTGAACAAGACGTCTCTGTTGACGGCGCTAAACGATCGAGGTATATCGTTTCGGCGAGGCTATAATAGGATATCTTTTGCCAACGGTTGTAGGAAAATCTTAGCACCTGTGGATCGGATCCATAGTAGGGTCAAGCCCTCCACCACCTTGGGCACTCTGTAGCTAGCGCACAGCCATCTCTGGCTTCTCTTTCTCCCTCTCTATCATTAGAATAGAGCCTTACTTTGCCCTATCATTTGCGCTATGAGCCTCCAAGAGGTTATAAGACCCTGTTGCTTCTATTGCAACCTCTAAATCGATACAGATCGACTATCTTTTGATCAAACAACCTTCATTCGATCGTACGAAATCTTCAATCGTACGACCGACATCATTTTTCACACTTACGAGTCAATACATTAGAATACAACACTATTTCTACTACCGACTCCTACTCTTACTTCCTCGCTGCTATGTCCGTATCACGGGTGGTAAATGCCCAATGTTAGGGTATGTATATATTCGATGTGGTTGTACGAGGAACTCAAGATGGTGGGTGTGGCCCGCCGGGGATATGCCCTGCGGCGGGCTCCACATGCGCGCTGCAGACTCTACAGGCCCTACATCGCACAACCGCTCCACAATAGCCATATAGCCTATAATGGCCATACGGCCATATGTTACGGCTAGACCTGTGACACTACCCTCCCTTAAAATAAGCCTCCTTCTCTTCTAATTAAGCCTACGGTTCGAACGCTCGAATTGTAGCTTTAGTTCCTTCTTAGTACCTACGCTAGGGGCCCTAGCTTGTTCGGATTAGTATTGTAGAACTTCTAAATAGTATTATTGTAGCTATATAGATCCGTTGCTAGCTACTAAGTTAGTTAGGCGTAGCCTTCCTACTTAACTAGGTATTGCTACCTCCTATTCTCTACCTTCCTAAAGTCTCGAATCTCTTTAAATCTCTATTCTACTACTTCGACGCTATTATCCTAGCGCCTTACCTCCCTGCTACGGTTCGCTTGTATATCTCTCTACGCGTTAGCTTGCCTAGGGATCCCCTATTCGCCTTGCTATAGTCGAACTAGTAATATATAGAACGTGTTGAATATCCTTATATTCGCTAGTAGGCGTAACGTTACTACGTATAACGCTACTTTAGTAACCTTAAATAGCCCCTCCTAGCGCGGTTCGAGCTTCTTCGTTAGGCGCCTCGTTTTGTAATACCGTATATTAAGCATTACTTTATCGCCAATCCTATAGACTAGGGCGTCGCTACGTTTAGCGTTCGCGTTGATCTTATAGCGATCCTATACTTACCTCGCTAGTGCCTTTGCTATATCTAGTACTACTTTAAAGTATATAGATATCTCTATCGCCTAGAAAAACTCCCTTTTCTAAGCTTCCGAGAGTTCTAGTAGGTATAGCCTACTTGGTTCTACGCCTATATATAGGTAGAAGCTATAGTTCGTAAAGAAGGGTAACACTCCTGTTGTCTCTAACGATATATTATTCCCTACGAATTCTACAAGCGGTACCTAATCCGCCTAGTTATCCTATACCTAGTCGACGAAAAGGCGCAAATACTACTCTAACTCTACATTAATCTATTTAGTCTAGCCGTTCGTTTGTAGGTAGAACGCTAATAATAGCTTTAGAGTTACTACTAGTTGTAATAATAACGTTCTCTAGAACGTCGAAACAAACTACGTACCTCTGTCTAATATAATCGTCTTAGGCAGGCTGTAAAGGCTATAGACCCGTTCTACAAATCGGTCCGTCAACTTATCTACTTCCAAGGTCTCTATCGGGATAAAGTAGCGCATTTTCGTTAGTCGGTCTACTACTACTATAATGTAGTTAAAGGTCCGGTTTCTCCTTATATATAGTAGGAGTAGTATAATATAATCTACTAATATATCCTACTATAGCGAGAGTAGTACTAGTAGCGGCTTCAGAAAGCCCGTTGGTAGCGCCCTTGGCGTTTTCGTCTTGTTATATAGTAAGCAGGCGTTATAGTAGTTACAGATCGTACCGGTTATCCTAGTCTACTAGTACTTCCGGTTTATTAGATTAATAGTCTTAGTCCTCTTAGGGTAGCCCCCGGGTCCCGATACGTAAGTTCGGTAGATTAGCTATAGCTATATTTCGTCGTTGTCTAGGTCGATAAGTATCCTCCTACGGTAGTAAGCCTTGCTTGCAATAGCTTGGTACTCCGCGTATAGTACTTTGAGCTTCGTCTTTATATCCTTTAGCCACGTTCTGGTTCCAGGGTCTACCAACGCCTTAAGCGTTGCCTTTAGTAGATCCGAGCTCGTATATATCTCGTTTAGCAGATCGTTAATATACCTTAATAGGTCTAACTAGTTAACTATAATCGCCTTGTTATATAGTCTTAGTAGTTTAAATGTCTCTAGATCGAACCAGTTAGGGTCGATTAGTAGCCTCTTGCGGTTCTAGAGTCGGTTATCCTCTACGCCCTATAGCATATGTTCTAGCTTATAGCTTAGTGTATCTAGTATCGCGTTTGCCGATCCTAGCTAGTAGATAATACGGAAGTTAAATCGTAATAGGAATTCGGACTACTGTATATACCTTAGGGATAGTTGCTTTGTCGTTACGAAGGTCTGAAGGTTCTTATAGTCCGTAATAATGTTAAACCGGCCGTTTGCTCCCTCTAGTTCTAGTTGCTATTCCTCTAGCGCCTTAATTACTACTAATAGCTCCTTATTATAGATATTATAATTGCATTCCTATACTAAGTGCTTCGCGCTAAAGTAGGCTACTAGGTACTAGTTGCTATTATTGTCTTGCTATAGTAACGTTCTACCTACTAACTAGTCTAAAGCGTTAGTTTCGATAACTATAGGCTTGTCCTAGTTGTAGATCCTTAGCGCTAGTGCTATTAAGAAGCACGTTTTTAGTTACTCGAAAGCTAATTAGTATAGTCTGCTCTATTCCTAGCTTATTGTCTTCTTCGTTAGGTTGTAAAGTAGCTACGCTACTCCTAAGAAGTTCTTAATAAATCGTCGGTAGAAGTTCATAAAGCCTAAGAACCGTTATAGCTACTACCTTGTTATTAGCGGTTCCTAGGATACGATAGCTACTACCTTCTCTTTATCTATATCGATGCTACCTAGCGTAATGATCAGGCCTAGGTATTTCGTTCTTATAGTATAGAATTTACACTTGTTAATATCGACCTAGAGCCCTACCTAGTATAGTCTCTTTAGTACCTTCTTTACTTGCTTAATATAGTCTACTATATTCGTAGAGTAGATTAGTATATCGTCTAGGTACGCTATAGCGTATACGTCCAGCATATTGTATAGTGTATTATTAATATAGTGCTAAAACGTAGCGGGCGCTCCCTATAGTCCGAACGGCGTAACTAGCAATTCGTAAAGGCTAAATTGCGTTATAAACGCTATTAACTATTCGTAGCCTTCTACTACTTAGACTCTATTAAACGCTATAATAACATCTAGCTTCGTAAAGATCCGCGCTTTGTAGATAGAATCGAGTATTTCCTTCATTAGTAGTATTAGATATTAACTCTTTATTGAAACGTTATTTAGACCTTAGAAGTTAGCGTAAATCTATACTCTACCTCCTAGCTTCTAGGCGAGTAGTAGAGGCGCTCTTATACTTAATTTCGATAGTCGGATAAAGCCTTTTGTTAGGTAGTTATCTAGCTAGCGCTTAACTACGTATAGTTCTATTAGTAAGAACGGTCTATTCCTTAAGAACGGTAGCTTGCTTTCTAGTATTAGCTTGATTTTATAGTTGTATAATCTATATAGTAGTAGCGTATCTACCTCCTAGGGAAGAAAAGTCTCGAACGTATTGCGATACTCCGCTAGTAGGCGTTTTAAGATATCTGCCGCTATTAGCTAGGGTTTGTTACTCTTCTTGAAGAATTTCTAAATGTCCTCCTCTATAATCCTATAAATCGTCTCTACGTTACTCTAGAGGGCGTTTACGAACTTGTAGTACCGTTCTAGGAGTACTAAAGTATAGTCCTCTAGTAAGCCTTCGCGGTTTAATATCTGCTTGTAAAAGTCGTCTAGTAGGGCGTAAAGTATAGCCCTCTTTTTATCCTTCTTCTTATTTAGTATTACTTGTTCTAGTTAGTCGACCGTTATACGTATTATCGTTACGCCCTTCTAGTAGTAGAAAAGTATAAAGTTTAGTACATTTAGTAGCTTAATATCGTCTTTGTTAATCGCTTCGTTATATAGTAGTAGCTTTAGGAGTCGTTTCGGTAGTAGCGGCGCCTATAGGTACCTACGCCCGTTTACCTTTTTCGCTAGTTATAGCCTCTTCGTAGGTACATTAGGAATAACTACCGCTCTTGATCCTAGCGGAGATAAGGTCTACCGCGGTCCGTTCTCGAGCGCTCTTTAGTAGCGTTATAATAGGGATAGTCTCCTCTTCCTCTTCTTCTATAGGTTCTCTAGACCTTAGTTATACTCCCTATCCTCTAGTTCTTCTTTATCTAGAACTTCCTCGACTAATACCTAGTATTTCGCGGTGTTTTTTACAGTTGTAGGTTCTATAGTTATAGGTTCTGTAGTTATAGGTTTCGCTTATAGTGCTATTAGCTCGGTTGTATATTCTAGTAAGTAGCGTTGCTCCTAGTAACGCTCCCTAAACGTAAGCTTTAGGTCTACCTAGTTGATTGTTAGGTTGTATCTTCTTAGCTATAGGAGGCCTAGAATAATCGGATTGTCTTTCGCTAGTATAGTAATAAAGAACTAGAGCTTCTCCCTATACTAGCCGATCCTTAGTTCTAGTACTATACTCTATTCGATCTATAACTTTAGTACGCTATTAGCTAAGTAGAGTAGCTTCCTCGTTTCTAGTCTACTTAGCGGTATATCGTTATATACCGCGAAACTAAAGTCTATAAAGGTAAGACCTATATAACCTAAATCTACAAGTAACATATACGCTACCTTACGCTTGCTTATTACAATGTAGGAGGATAATAGGATTGAATTAGCTATCTAGCTAATAGCGCTAATAACTAAATCGCTACTACCTCCTCTATAATAGCCTCTATACCCCTACGCGCGTCTTCGCGTAGAGGCTAGGCATTTCCCTAGTGCTATTGTTACAATTCTAGGTCTTCCGTACTCTATTTAGGTTCGTAGTGCTTAGTATTGTTATAATCGACTTCTCCTAGAACGTAGCCTTAGTCTATAAATCGTATATAGTACGCGCTATAGCCTCCGCCGCTATTGCTAAAGTTCTAGTTGTTGTTGTTCTGTTAATATAGGTATCCGCTACTACCGCGGCCTCCGCTACCTCTAAATCCGCCGTTATTGCCGAATCTACCGTTATTACTGAATCCGCCGTTATTATTACCGAATCCGCCGTTGTAGTTATTCTAGTTCGGGCCGCTATTATTGTTCTAGTTTAGGCCGCTACTATTGTTGTTCTAGTTCGGGCCGCTACTATTAAATCCGCCGTAGTTGCTGTAGCCGCCCCGCTACCCTCTGCCTCTAGCGCCCTAGTTGTTCTAGGCTTGCTTGCCTTTCTCTGTATATTTCGCTACGATATAGCCCCTCGTACTATAGAGGAAACAGAGACCTATAGCTATATACTACTCCTTCTCTAAGTTAGAGAGTCGTAAGATAGTCGCCTTATCCTTAGTAGTAGTTACCCGGTTAACGTCTATAGCGTTTAGGTCTTTACCTTCCTTCTTAGTATTATAGCTGTTATAGTAGTTCGGCTTGTTAGCCTTCTTTAAATATTCCTCTATCTTAAGGTTATTAGCCTAGGCCTAGGCTATAGTAACCTATCTCTAGAAGTTATCCCGGGCTAGTAGACTCGTCTATAGTAGGATTAGGTCCTATATTAGCTTCGAAAGCTTCTCTCTTAGTACGTATATATAGGTAGCGTTATCCTAGTTACTTAGGTTATAAAGGTTCGAGAACTCTATAATAAAGTCTATAAACTTTATATACTTGTCTTTCTACGCTATCTTATATAGCTTGTTTTCTACGTTAGCTACTAGGTCTATCGTTATATACTTCTTAGAGAGGAATTTAATAAACTCGTTAGTAGTTATCTAAGCCTAGGTCTAGTTATCGCCTAGGTTCGCGACAATAGTATCGATCTAGTTACTAATCCCTATAGCTACGATCCCCTCTAGTAGCGACGCTATATAAAGGATCTTCGCTTTCTCGGTTATATATTCTAGCGGTCTTACAGCCTATCGCGCCGTAATTAGTGTCTTCTACATTCTAAATTGTATAGTTCGCTTCGCTAAGTCCCGCTTAGAGCCCGAGAACGCAAAGGCGTATAGTATACTACCCTCCCTAGCGCCGCCGCCGCCGCCTAGCTTCCTAGACTCGATTAGCCTTGTTAAAACGTTATTCTCTACTTATAGTACTATAGCCTTCTCGTTTACCTTGTTCGCCTTAGCTATCTATCTCTAGATTTCCTTAGTCGCGCCCCTAAGGATATATTTAGCAAGGTTCGCTATTATCCTCTTTATTATATTGTCCTTTCTAGCTCTCTTAAGCGCTTTAAGTAGGAGGTTATTGCCTATAAACAACCTATAGTATCCTTCGAAATAACCCTTTAGTTTCAAGTATACCTCTTCCTTTAGGGCTATAATAGCCTCGCTATATATATCCTTAATAGGAATAGGCACTTAGGCTATAGAGCTTACGTTAATGTCTATAGTACTTGCTATCTTCTTTGTTTAGGGTTCTTAGGTTCAGGTTCTTAGGTTTAGGGGTTTAGGGTTCTTTCTTAAGTTCAGGGGTTCGGGGTTCTTAGGTTTAGGTTCTTAGGTTCGGGGTTCGGGCTATCTTACCGTTTTAGGACCGACTATCTTGTTGGTTTCTTAGGTTTAGGGCGGTCAAATTGATTTTGGTTAGTTCGTGTAACGTAAATTCGTTGTAATCAATTGACAAAGGTCTACGTATATAAACAGAAGGTACAACCAACTATTATAGGTAGTAAATGCCTAATGTTAGGGTACGTATATATTCGATGTAGTTGTACGAGGAACTTAAGATAGTAGGTATAGCCCGCTGGGGATATGCCCTGCGGCGGGCTCTACATGCGCTGCAGGCTCTGCAGGCCCTATATCGTACAACCGCTCCACAATGGCTATACGGCCATATGTCACGGCTAGACCTGTGACAATAGGGGCTCCTCTCACTTTGGTTAAACAGCTAATCTTACTTTGATTATATAGCCCCTTTTTCTCGGGTTATATAGAAGCGTAACAGAAGGAGCGGGAGCTACGGAATTGCGAATTCTAACGCGGGAGCGTAGTCGAATTCGAAAGGGAAGAGAAACTATAAGCATGCGAGTAAGCTGCCGACCCCCCCTTCCGATACGGCCGCCCTAGAACAGAGGGCCAAGCTATCCTAAGTTATCCGGCTAGCACGAAGGAAGGAGCTACAAGGGAATTTTTCAGCTACCTTCTCGCCCTTAAAGTCTTCCTCGCCAGCCCTTATTTTTTCTCATTTTCCTCTTTCCCTCGAATAACTTCGATCTTCGCTTACCGCCCCTCCCTCTATTCTCCCCAAGATACATATAGCCATTAACCTCTCGGCCCTCCTCCCTTCTTATTAACTAGATTCACCCCCTTCTTTTCTCGCGATATATCGACTAATGTAGGTAGCGCTACCGACTGGCAATAGTAGCTCGAGTCTTAGAGGATAGGCGTAGGCAATGGTTGGAATGCGCCTAGAGCCTTCGGAAGCGAGCTCTAGCTCCTAGTCGATAGGAGAGTCGACTTCCTAGCGTACGTCAGAAGCTAATAGCCGTACTGGCTATAAGCCGCCGGGTTATATAAGGAAGACCGAATTATAGCAAGCCTCTACCCTAGCCTTACGACCCCTAGAACAGATAGCGAGACGTTCTATGGAATCTCCTGGCTAACTATGGTGTGCTCGCTCTATAACATTGAGGGTATAATTAAGAACAGAGAGTAGCTCCAAGGCTATGACCTTATTGTCGCCCTATGCTATTTCCTAAGCGGTTTCGAGGACTAGGTGTATATTTATAACACCTAGATTAGCAATAGTGAATCGGTCTACCCCCTGGAGACTGACCTAAATACCCGGGTACAGATAGCGTCGAAGCGATTCTAGGTTATCTTAGGTACGAAGAACCTAAGCCATTAGGTTCTGACAATCTACGACTAAGCTAGTTGTAGTATAATATACTTCGACTCCCTAAGGCACCGCGCGTAGGATACCTACCTCTACTAGCTAAAGATTATAAGCTAGATCTAGGCGTCCTGCCTTCACCCTAGTTATACGAAACTAGAGGTATATAAGCACGGACTAGTATAGTTAGAGGACTAGGAGTGTAGCGTGTAGGTTCTAGAGTATACCTGCCTATTCTTCTAAGAAGGACTATAAGCCGGAGGTATCTATAACGCCCCGCCGTAGATATAAAGTCGGATCTTTAACGGCGTCTAGATGAACACTAAGATAAGGACGGAGTATATGATCTCCGCGTAGCTAGCTTACGCCCGCTACGCGCTAGGCTTCGAAGGATATACGTCTATCCGCCCGCGCGATATGGACATAGTGGCTTACAATGAGCAAAGAACAGGGTTTAGTCCCTTACCCTATCAGCTACTATCCGGCTATACGCCTTCCTTGGAACTAGCCGTTATAACAACTAGCGAAGCCTCTTGTTAAACAATACCGGCCGCCTGTTCAGGGACAGCCCTGTTAGAGGACCGTTAATCTTTATTGTAGTTACTAAGTCTCGGGTTAATACGTATAACCTCCGGTAGTTCCGCTATCGGCTTTATTACTTAGTAAATGTCGAACCTTCTACGGCCTAGCCTACTACCTTCTATATTGTCGCTAGTGATTATCGGGATCCTGTCTTCGCCTATTTAGAGAGAATAGGAGGATACCCCGGCGTTACTACAATGTCTATAGCCGGCGCCGTCTATCGGCAAGTCTATAGTAACACCTAAGAAGCTACGGTTATAGTTATAGCTGTAGCTAACCCCCTCGAGACGCTCGTAGCGTTTAGCTAGTATCCTCTCTAAGACTATTGATCTACCGATACCGTAGCTACCCCCTATCTAGGAAGAGCCTGCTTCTAAAGTAGTTATCTACCCGCTAACCTTTTAAGATACGTTCCCTTATAGGTTCTATATACTACCGCTATATATACTATGGTTCGCTAGGTAGGACGACATTGACAGATAAGCTGAAGAGCTTTAGCGCCGTTAGTAGAGTATGTAAGTACAGGATTAGCGGCTGAGTCGCGCTAAGAGGGCTCGTCGCTAAGAGCAGGGACGTTAAGGGGTATAGATAGGAGTCTTGTTTTGTTTTGTAAGTTCTTAGGCAGGAGCCCTAGCAAACTCGAAAGGGAAGTGTAAACCAGGGTAAAGGATAGCCTTAGCTAGAACAGGGGGGTATTCGTAGTGGATTTTTCGTTTGTTAACTGCTTGTAGCGCTATACGTTGTTTTGTAGTTATATATATAGCTAGTTAGTCCGCCTACTTAGGCAGATAAGAACACTCTTAGGGACCTTAAAAACCCCCCCTGAATTTAACACTTTTAGCTCCAAGCCTTCCTGCTACCTCTAGGTACGTGTTTTATGGTGACAATTGTTCGCCTTCCTCTAAATAGGGGGAGACATATGTCCGGAGGGCGATATCTTAATCGGATCGGTCACAATTGAAGTCCGAAGATACGTCGGCAACCTTGGACTCTACTGACTTTTCCATCCCTACTATAGTCTTGCCCGCTACTATAGAGTGGGTTGGTTTATGGTTTTGCTCTAGTTCAATATAGCCTAGGCCGTGTCGGGATCGAACTCGCTAGGGTACTTAAGTAGGGCCTCTTTGCCTAGGACGTAGTTAAGTAGTTTATATAAGGCTACTTTCGAGGTAAACTAGACGTTCTAAGCGTACTAGTCGGCCGGCTTCTTAGGTATAGCGAGGTTAGTAGTTAACTTAGTAGTAGATATCTTAACTACTAGCTAGCTCGAGGGTTTAGGCTAAGGCGGTCGAAGGATTAGTGCTTTTAGCGTTGCTTAAAGGTAATTTAAGTAATAAGACTTTTAATTGTCGAACCTAAACTATAGGGTTAGAATCTAATTAGTCTAAATAGATGGAGGATTTAATAGTAATAATAGCTTCAATTGTATCAATCTATATAACTGTGAAAAAGCTCTGTGTAGCTTAAAAGCCCATTTCCTCAGGGGAGCCCGCGGATACCCAATGCTATACTAAGACCCTAGTCTACCCCTGAACCCCTGAGTGGGTTCATCCAATATTCGCTATAGTGGTCCCAATTTGCCACAGTGGGTTCAACACATCCAAATTTGCTCATCGGCGCCATCCATGCATTCGTGGAGTGGATGCTCGCTAAGCCACTTGTATGCCGCCTTTTTCCGAGCGTGCTCGCTGTAGAACTCGTCCAGGGAGCGGTTTAGATCTATTGTGCATCACAAACCACAAGCAAGTCAGGAGGAAACGCCGACATGAGGGGGAAGGGGGCCATCCTACCATTGAGCGACATGCCCTGCCCAGACGGCTGTAGGGAGAAACGCTCCTTGAGCTCGTGGACGAGTATGAGCCGACTCGGCACGGGGGTTCCTATGAAAGATCAGGAGTTGGGTTTGACTACGGCAGGTTACATTTCGACTTGCCTTTGGCGACTGTGTAGATGTACGGCGCCTCGACCTGTTTCCCTTCGTCCACGAGGTCGGCGTAGTATTGGTCATAGTACAGGCGCGCGAGTTCCTGCATCCAAAACGTATTGGGCATAAACACAGCCCCGTTGGACACCGTCTGCTCATGGTTGGGTTGGCCTCGGGTCAATACAGCCCAGGTGGGAAATGATCATGTTCCAACATACCAGCGTTGGGTCATGGGGCGAGGGGGTTCCGACACGCGGGTACACGAGACCATCGTCGGCCACAGAAACTGCTTCGTCGCGTAAATCGTCCGGGCGGCTGGCCTTCTCGCTGCAATCAAACAGGCTGGAAAGGCGATGCGGGCTGTAATAGTGCATGGTTGCGGGGAAGGTCGCGAGGACGGCCCTCGACTGGAGCGGCATCTGCGAGATGGCGCGCTGGAGACGCGGCACGCGCGCCGCCCGTGGCGCCCTGCGTGGGAGCCGCTGCCCAAGGAGGCTTCTCGAGACCGGGGCGAACATGGCCGAGGGTGAGATGATGAGATCCTGCTTGGAGCCGGTTAAGACGTTAAGACCGTAAGACGTTGTTGGCTTGCGGGGCGGGAAGAAGCAAAAGTTTGTGTTCTGGTCAAGAAGAGAAAAAGAAAATAGATTGTTGTCGAATTCGGGGACTTTTGGAATTTTGTAAAGACCCAGCCTGCTAGCCTGCCTATAGAGCGTCAAGTCTACATGAGTCCCAAAACCCAAAATTCAATCCGCCTACCCTGCCGTTATACTAACAAACCTCTACCTATTTTTGCATTTAACGATTGTCCTATTTTATATATAATAACAGAAGACAGGGGTTTTTACCTGGCCCCCTGTTCAGGGGGTACGGTTTCCTTTGTATATAAACCAGTAGCAGGACCGGCGCGCCGTAAGGCATATCGGAGTATAAATCATATATAATAACAGAAACTAGATCGTTGTTGGCGACATCGCGCTATAACTCCTATATTAAGCTTTAACCTATTAGATTATCCTTGATTATACTAATTAGCATATTGCTAATAATCTTTTTTTAGGCGTACCTATCTTGTAACTATACTAACAATCCAAATCGAAATTTATAATAGATAATAATAATTATAATTACAAGTCTAATAGCGACGTTTCTTCTAATAATTGCCCTGCTATCCCTATAAAATTTCAAGACTATATATATAATTCGTACTCCGCTATGCCTTACAGCGCGCCGGTCCTGCTACTGGTTTATATACAAAGGAAACCGTACCCCCTGAACAGGGGGCCGGGTAAAAACCCCTATTATCGCTTCTGATTCTGCGCTTTAAATCTATCTTCCTACGTGTTAAAGGTAGCCCCTATCTCTCTTAGCGGCTCGATTCGGCGCCTCCTGCACCCTCTCCGCTACGCTCGGCCGCTCTTATAGCCTACGTAGCTTCGAGCTACAGTCTACAAGCAACGCTATGCTCTATTAGGCGCCTCGAATCCATTAACTAGCTAATAACTACCTTTGCTAAGCTCCTATATAGCTATATAACTTACTGTAAGATAAGCTATAGATCCTGTTATAACTGTATTTGTAATTCCTCCTATATTCGGCGCTTTAGTAGATCTTTATACTATACTACTAGGTACTCGATCGTCTCTTTGCCCTCGCTGTACTTATAGTATAGCGTAGTGATCTCTAGGACGTTTACCCTATTTAGGTACTCCTAGAGGCTAATGTCCCCGCTACGCGCCTAGGTAAGTAGGGAGCTCTAGGCCTTACTTAGACCCTTATATCTCTTAAGGGCAAGGTCTATAAATAGTTATATCGGGGGGTCCTTGTCTACTAAGTAGTATATAGGTCTTCTTGCTCCTATTACAAGCGTAGTGCGCCTTTCCCGGGCCGCTATCTTACGCTCCTACTAGGCGAGTTCCACTACTCTATCTATATTAAGGGCCTTGTTCTTTAGTTTCCTTATCTTCTACTTTTACTTAGCCTACTCGTTCGCTATAGCTACTACTCTCTTAACTACTATTAGCCCCTATAGGCCTAGCCTTAGCTTCCTCCCTTACGTCCTCCTACTTCTTTTGTAGAACCTCCTAAATAGCTTAGTATACGCCTCTTAGATCAAGCTCGCTACTATAACTAGGGGGCGCCCTAGTCCCTCCCCTAACTAGAGGAGTAGTTTATATATCCTAGCTTCGAAGTTAGCTAGTTGCTTGTTTAGGTAGAGGTCTACCGGCGGGACCTAGGCCTCTATCTCTAGGTACCTAATTAGCGTAGTTCTATAGCCTCCTGCTACTACGCGGAGGCCCCTACTTTAGTCCTTCGCTAGCTTCTTAGCTATTCCCTTTGGTTTACCCCCCTTACTAACTATAGTTAGGACATAGTAGCTTACTACTCTATATACTACTACGCTCCTTATATACTTTGTATATACCTTCTAGGCCTTCGTGAGGCTCGGACCCTATGTCTTCGCTACAATCCTCGTTAGCGCGAACTCCTAGGTAGCGAGCTTCTTCTTAACTACTCCGCGGTACGCTTACTATAAGAGCTTCTAGTCTAGCTAGACCCTAAGGAACCTAGCGGACTTAACTAGTTCGATATCTATATACTCGCCTTTATCTAGGAGGGTAAGCTTAGCTAGCTCTAGCTACTATCTATAGTTCTTGTTAAAGTAGATTAGTTTGTACTTCTATACTACGAACGCTATTCCCTACGTTCCCGCCTACTTTAGGCAGGTTCCCTACGCTCGCTTAAGTTAGCGAACGTTCACCTTAGCCGACTTCCTAAACACTAGTAGGTTCGTATCGTCGGCGAAGCCCGCTATACTAAGGTATAGGTACTCCCTCCTTAGGTCCTTATATAGTAATGTAATATATAAGATGAATAGGATAGGTAATAAGGGGGACCCCTAGGGTACCCCCGCTATAACTAGGATATCGTCTATTGCCTTCCTATTAAAGTAGAGAATCGCAACCTTGTCCGTTAGCTATTCCTATACCTAGAGTACTATCTACCTTAGGTAGCTAAGCTCCTAGAGTATAGCTAGTAGCCTAACGTAGTTAACTATATCGAAGGCTCCTACAATGTCTAGCTATAGGAGGGATACTAAGGTGCCCTAGCGCTACGCCTCTTAGACCTAGGCTATAACTAGTCGGACCGCTAGCTTAGTTAACCTACTTGCCTGGTTGCCTATCTACTTAGTAGGGAGTAGCCTATAGACCTCCGCCGCTACTATAATCCTTCTTGCTACTACTACCTCGATTACCTTCTCTATAGTCGGGAGTAGAGCGATAAGGTAGTAACCTCCTAGGGTATAGTATATATTAGGTATCTTTCCTAGCTTCTATAGGACTACTGTCTTTACTCTCTTAAACGTAGCTAGGAACTATACTAGCTAGAGGTACCTTATAGTTAGAGCTACGAGGATCTAGCTTAGTAGTTAGCTATACGCCTTTAGGAATCCTATTAGGAGTATATCCTCTCCTAGGGCCTTCTATAGACTTGCTTTATCCTATACCGCTTCTATTACTAGGAAGCTTATAAGCTCCTAGACCTTAAACCCTAGTTCCTACTCCTCCTTAAGTCCTAGGTCCTAGATATTACTAAAGTCCGCCTCTAGGCTTAGAAAGAACTTCTTTACAAGCGCTTCTACCTTATTCTAGTACGTTATAAGATCTAGGCTACTATCTAGGCCCTTTAGGGCTAGGAGCTTTAGCGGCTTAGGGGGGAGGAAGCTCCTAAGCCTCGCCTAGCACTCTAGTTACTATAGGGTCTTATCCCTAGCCTCCTCGATCGTCCTCCTCTATAAGCTCCTCTTCTCTTCTACTATCTCCGTTACTAGCTCCCTTCGCTTCTCGTTAAGCTTCTCCTTATAGAACTATATAGGGGTCCTCTAGAGCTCCCTCTCCGCTTCCTTCGCTACCTTCGACGCCTTCTTTACCTTACCTATCTACTATAAGGAGCTTCTCCCCTTTAACTCCTTCCTTTAGGGGGCTATTACGTAGGTAATAGCTACTAGTTCTTTAGCTAGCTCCTTGAACGCTTCCCCTAGCCCCTGTTTCGTTCTAATCCTTACCTTTAGGCCCTCTAGCCTTCCGTTATTAAGTTATATTCTAAGTAGCAGGTATACTACCTCCGCTTTTATTACCTTCTTCGAGACCTTCTTCTAGTTCTACCTTTCTAGCGCCTTCTAATTTAGGAGTAGGCTGTTAAGCTTTACTTCGAGTACCTATAGGTAGTAGTCCGACTCTCCTCTAATCTTCTCTCCTAAATATATTATCGTTAGTTCTATTAAGGCCTAGATATAGTCGATTGTTAATATCTTAGCCCTCTACTTCCCTATAGGGGCTCTTATAACTATACCCTATAGGGTCTATAGTCTTAGGTCCTATTTGTAAGCTAGCTCGAGGAGCTTCTTAGACTTCCTCTTATACCGTCTAAACTTATCCTAGATTAGGTTCTAGAGGTTAAAGTCTCCCGCTGAGATTATAGCGTAGGCTAGGCCCTAGTAGGCTAAAAGGCTCTTTAGGATGTTCTTGTCTACCTTGTAGTTATTATATACTAACTAGAGCTCTAGCCCCCTATTCCCTAGCTCTAGGAACTATACCCTATACTACTATACTTCCGCCTTATACTTCTACTATCCGATATTGAACTTCTTATATATATAAATCGCCGCTTTTCCCTACTATGTATAAACTAGGTAGTACCGCGAGCTCCGTAGGCAGTAGGCCGCCCCCTGCTTACTAAGCTATAGTTCCTAGACCGCGATTATATTGAACTTTGCTACCTCTAGTAGAATCTCTATATTCTACTTTACGCCTCTAGTGTTCCAGAGTATAGTTTTAAAGATTATCCTCGTCGCTAGTTATATAATTCGTACTCTACTATACCTTACAGCGCGCCGGTCCTGCTACTGGTTTATATACAAAGGAAACCGTACCCCCTAAACAGGGGGCCGGGTAAAAACCCCTGTCTTCGCTTCTGATTCCGCGCTTTGAATCCATCTTCCTACGTGTTAAAGGTAGCCCCTATCTCTCTTAGCGGCTCGGTTCGGCGCCTCCCGTACCCTCTCCGCTACGCTCGGCCGCTCTTACAGCCTACGTAGCTTCGAGCTACAGTCTACGAGCAACGCTATACTCTATTAGGCGCCCCGAATCTATCAACTAGCTAATAACTACCTTTACTAAGCTCCTATATAGCTATACAACTCGCCGTAAGACGAGCTGCAGATCCCGTTATAACCGTATCTATAATTCCTCCTATTTTCGGCGCTTCGGTAGATCTTTACACTACACTACTAGGTGCTCGATCGTCTCTTTGCCCTCGCCGCACTCGTAGTACAGCGTAGTGATCTCTAGGACGTTCACCTTGTTCAGGTACTCCCGGAGGCCGATGTCCCCGCTACGCGCCTAGGCGAGTAGGGAGCTCTGGGCCTTGCTTAGACCCTTATGTCTCTTAAGGGCGAGGTCTGTAAATAGTTGTATCGGGGGGTCCTTGTCTGCCATCGTCGCTAGTTATACCTTCGTCCTCTGGCTCTTCTTAGGTTAGGGGGATAGTTGTAGCTACTAGTAGGCCCTAGGGCTAGGTGTTCTATATACTTAGGACACTAGTAGCCTGTATATTAGGCACTTCCTAGGCGCTTAGGGGCTCCGCCTAGGATCCTTGTAATCCTCGGCGCTACTACTATAGTAGCGGCAGGCCCGACGCGAACAGGGCCGTAGTCGGGCCGAACTGCAGTCGGCTCTATAACTTGTCCTTGCTCACCGCGGTAGGGCGACCCTTCGGCGTCGGGAACCTAGGTCTCTTTGCTCTAACCCTCTAGTACCCTTCCCCGTCCTCCTCCTCCGCGCCTTGGTGTACAAACGCGAACAGTTCAAGACTATATAGGTAATAAATAGTAGATAGAATAGATGTAACGGTCGTATATAACAAGGTTGCATAACAGTGCAACCTTCGTAGGAGCTCGCGAGGGCTGAAGGCTCTACGCGGCGAGCTCTACCTAGTGTAGAGCTACGCTCTACTAGCTACAGGGTGCCTAGCTAACTATATAGTATAGTATATGATATAGCATATGATATAGGCTATGCCTATAATACTACCCTCCCTCTCTAAACAAGCCCCCCTATATAAAAATAGCCCCTATTTTAGATGCTTGTATCTAGAGCTATCCTAACTGCTTAATTCTAGAGGCTTGTATCTAGAGCTATCTCAAACGCTCCTAAAACACCCGATTTTAGATACTTGTATCTAGAGCCCATTCTATTCTACACGCTCGACTTTTGCTTAGCGCCCTGCCTCCTGCCGCTACGCCTTCCTTCTTCGCGTCTACGATAGCGGCCCCGTGTCACAGGTCTAGCCGTGACATATGGCCGTATGGCCATTGTAGAGCGGTTGTGCGATGTAGGGCCTGCAGAGCCTGCAGCGCGTATATAGAGCCCGCTATAAGGTATATCCCTAGCGGGCTACACCTACTATCTTAAGTTCCTCGTATAACTATATCGAATATATACGTACCCTAACATTAGGCATTAAAAAACTTTCTTCGCAAACAGGCCCGCACCAACTGGTGCAGCAGCGCGCTAAAACGGTCGAAACCTATATCGCTAGAAAGCTCCCAACGAGCTCTATCTAACCGTACCGGGTGCATCTACGCGCGAGTAGCTACGCAGGTGCTACAGGCGCGGGAAGATAGAGAAAACGAGCTGCGTGTAGCTCCTAGAAATCTTCTCCTATACCGCCTAGACCTATAACCTGGATCTATAGCGGATCTACCTGGCGCCGGCCCCGATAGCCTATACCGGACCTAGTATAGAGGTTAATAGCGACCCCCCCCCCCCTGCCCCCGCTACTAGGAGCACCCTACCTACCCTAAGAGGCCTAACTAAGTCCTAGTATAGCGGACCCGAACCCCCCTACGGAGCGCCCCCGAGCGGCCCTTGTAACTACTAGCAGACCTACCGCTAACCCCCCTGTTAATACTAATAGTAGTAGCA
>MU853401.1:3288557-3307978 GCA_033297235.1 Trichocladium antarcticum
GCTACTATAGCAATGGCGCTAGGGATCCCGAGGATCCTAGGCGGAACCCCTAAGCGCCTAGGAAGTGCCTAATATATAGGCTACTAGTATCCTAAACATATAGAATACCTAGCCCTAGGGTCTACTAGTAGCGGCAACTATCCCCCTAACCTAAAACGAGCCAGAGGACAAAGGTATAGCTAGTGGAGAGGATAATCTTTAAAACTATACTCTAGAACACTAGAGGCGTGAAGCAGAATATAGAGATTCTACTAGAGGAGGCGGAGTTCGATATAATCGCGGTCTAGGAACTATAGCTTAGTAAGTAGGGGGCAGCCTACTACCCCCGGAGCTTACGGTAATACCTGGTTCATATATAATAGGGAAAAGCGGCGATATACGTATATAAGAAGTTCAACATCAGATAGTAGGAATATAAGGCAAGCGCGTAGTAGTATAAGGTATAGTTCCTGGAGCTAGGGAGGAGGGGTCTGGAGCTCTAGTTAGTATATAACAACTATACGGTAGATAAGACTATCCTAAAGAGCCTCCTAGCCTATTAGGGCCTAGCCTACGCTATAATCCTAGCGGGAGACTTCAACCTCTAGAACCTAGTCTAGGATAAGTTCGGGCGATATAAGAGGAAGTCCAAGGAGCTCCTCGAGCTAGCTTACAAGTAGGACCTAAGCCTACAAACCCTATAGGGTATAGTTATAAGAACCCCTATAGGAGAGCAAAGGGGTAAGATATTAACGATCGACTATATCTAGGCCTTAATAGACCTGACGACAACGTATTTGGGGAAGAAGATCAGGGGAGGGTCGGACTACTACCTGTAGGTGCTCGAAGCGAAGCTCGATAGCCTATTCCTAAGGGGGAAGGCGCTAGAAGGGTAGAACTAGAAGAAGGTCTTGGAGAAGCTAATAAAGGTAGAGGTAGCGTACTTGCCGCTAAGGATACGGCTTAACGACGGAGGACCGGAGGGGCTAAAGGCAAGGATCAAGATAAGAAAGGGGCTAGAGGAGGTGTTCGAAGAGCTAGCTACGGAGCTAATAGCTATCGCCTACGCGATAGCCCCTAGGAGGAAGGAATCAAGGGGGAGGAGCTCCTTATAGTAGACGGGAAAGGTAGAGGAGGCGTCGAAGGCGGCGAAGGAAGTAGAGAGGGAGCTCCGGAGGACCCCTACGTAGTTCTATAAGGAGAAGCTTAACGAGAAGCAAAGAGAGCTAGTAACGGAAATAGCGGAAGAAAAGAGGCGCTCCTAGAGGAAGACGATCGAGGAAGCTAGGGAGGAGACCCTATAGTAGCTCGAGCGATAGGCAAGGCTTAGGAGCTTCCTTCCCCCCGAGCTACCGAAACTCCCGGCCCTAAAGGGCCTAGACGGCGGCCTAGATCTAACGACGCACTAGAACAAGGCGGAGGCGCTCACGAAGAAGTTCTTCCTAAGCCCAGGGGCGGACCTTAGCGATATCTAGGACCTGGACCTTAAGGAGGAGTAGGAATAGGGGTTTAAGGTCCAGGAGCTTATAAGCTTCCTAGCAATAGAAGCGGTATAGGACAAAGCAAGCCTGTAGAAGGCCCTAGGGGAGGATATACTCCCGATAGGATTCCTGAAGGCGTACGGCCGACCACTAAGCTAGATCCTTGTAGCCCTAACCACAAGGTACCTATAGCTAGTATAGTTCCTAGCCGCGTTTAAGAGAGCTAAGACAGTAGTCCTGCGGAAGCTAGGAAAGACACCCGACATATACTATACCCTAGGAGGTTACTACCCTATTGCGCTGCTCCTGACTATAGGGAAGGTGATCGAGGCAGTAGTAGCGAGAAGGATTATAGCGGCGGCGGAGGTCTACAGGCTGCTCCCTACTAAGCAGATAGGTAACTAGGCGAGTAGATCGACTAAGCTAGCGGTCCGACTAGTTGTAGCCTAGGTCTAGGAGGTATAGTGCTAAAGCGCCTTAGTATCCCTCCTGTAACTAGATATCGCCGGAGCCTTCGATATAGTTAACTACGTTAGACTACTAGCTACGCTCTAGGAGCTCGGCTACCTAAAGTAGATAGTACTCTAGGTGCGGGAATAGCTAATGGATAGGGTTACGATCCTCTACTTTAATAGGAAGGCAATAGACAATATCCTAGTTACGGCGGGGGTACCCTAGGGGTCCCCCCTATCGCCCGTCCTGTTTATCTTATATATTGCATTACTATATAAGGACCTAAGGAGAGAGTACCTATACCTTAGTATAGCGGGCTTCGCCAATAACACGAACCTACTAGTGTTTAGAAAGTCGGCCAAGGTGAATATCCACTAGCTCGAGCGAGCGTAGGGAACCTGCTTAAAGTGGGCGGGAACGTAGGGAATAGCGTTTGTAGCGTAGAAGTACGAACTAATCTACTTTAATAAGAACTAAAGGTAGTAGCTAGACCTAGCTAAGCTCGCCCTCCTGGATAGAGGTAGGTATATAGATATTAAACCAGTTAAGTCCGCTAGGTTCCTTAGGGTCTAGCTAGACTAGAAGCTCTTATAGCAAGCGCACCGTAGCGCGGTTAAGAAGAAGCTCGCTACCTAGGAGTTCGCGCTAATAAGGATCGCGGTAAAGACGTAGGGCCCGAGCCTCGCGAAGGCCCGGGAGGTATATACAAAGTGTATAAGGAGCGTAGTAGTATATAGAGCGGCGAGCTACTACGTCCTAACTATAGTCGGTAAGGGGAGCGAGCCAAAGGGGATAGCTAAGAAGCTGGCGAAGGACTAGAGTAGGGGCCTCCGCGTAGTAGCGGGAGGCTATAGAACTACGCTAATCAGGTACCTAGAGACGGAGGCCTAGGTCCTACTAGTAGACCTCTACCTGAACAAGCGGCTAGCTAACTTCGAAGCTAGGATATACAAACTACTCCTCTAGTTAGGGGAGGGACTAGGGCGCCCTCTGGTTGTAGTAGCGAGCTTAATCTAGGAGGCGTATACTAAGCTATTTAGGAGGTTCTAGAAGAGGAGCGGGAGGATATAAGGGAGGAAGCCTAGGCTAGGCCTATAGGGGCTAATAGCGGTCGAGAGAGTAGTAGCTATAGCAAACGAGTAGGCTAAGTAAAAGTAGAAGATAGGGAAGCTAAAGAACAAGACCTTTAATACGGATAGAGTAGTGGAACTCGCCTAGCAGGAGCGCGAGATAGCGGCCCGGGAGAGGCGCGCCGCGCTTGTAACGAGAGCAAGAAGACCTATATACCGCTCGGCAGACAAGGACCCCCCGATACAACTATTTACAGACCTTGCCCTTAAGAGATACGAGGGTCTAAGTAAGGCTTAGAGCTCCCTGCTTGCCTAGGCGCGTAGCGGGGACATTGGCCTCTAGGAGTACCTAAATAGGGTGAACGTCCTAGAGATTACTACGCTATACTACGAGTGTAGCGAGGGCAAAGAAACGATCGAATACCTAGTAGTATAGTGCAAAGATCTACCGAAGTATAGAACCTAGGAGGAGTTACAAATACAGTTACAACGGGATCTGTAGCTTGTCTTACAACGAGCTATATAGCCGTATAAGAGCTTGGTAAAGGTAGTTATTAGCTGGTTGATAGATTCGGGGCGCCTGACGGAGTATAGCGTGGCTCGCAGGCTGCAACTAGAAGCTGCGATAGCCGCGAAAGCGGCTAAGAGCAGCGGAGAGGGTGCGGGAAGTGCCGAATCGAGCCGCTAAGGAGACAGGGGCTACCTTTAACACGTAGCATGATGGATTCAAAGCGCTGAAGCAGAAGCGTAGGTAGGGGTTTTTACCCGGCCCCCTGTTCAGGGGGTACGGTTTCCTTTGTATATAAACCAGTAGCAGGACCGGCGCGCCGTAAGGCATATCGGAGTACAAATAAATAATATTAGAGCAGTCCCTTACTATAGTCTACAATATCTAACCTAGCTGTCTAGACGACTTCGCTATTAGTTCTACTATACTTATAATATTAGCTATAATAAGCGACACTATAAAACAAGTTCGTTAAGGACTAGGATCAAGGTACCCTCTCCTACTTTACGAGGATTCTAAATACCTTTGGTATATCCGCGCCGGTTACCTTAGCTAGGATACGCTTAAAGCTCTTGTCTAGAGAGGCTAGAACGTTCGAATTAACGGAACTAAACGTATTAACTATAAGGCTTACTCTATTATATATTAGGGAAAGGTTATCTCCTATAGGCCTCCTATAACTAAGTTAGTACGGCTGTTCTAGTAAGTATTTTAGGACCTTTTCTATTATACGCGTAGGTATAATAGATCTATTTACTCTCTGATTCTTAAAGATAAGTTCTCTAGTAAACCCTTTGTCTTCCGCGTTAAAGACAAAACCTAGGACCTCCTTCTCCCGATTCTTTAATGCTTTAAGGCCTAGGTACGACGCTAATTTAGCGTAGCGATCTATAAGTTTAAGTACGATAACGAAGACTCCTTTGTTAAAACTAGGGATTGTAGCTACACCTAGTACTAGAAATGGTATATAGAACTAGGTATCGAGCTTAAACTCCTTCCGTCTAATATATACAAACCGACTAGCGCTATCGAACGCGCTAGTTAAGAAGTTATTACCCGCTCTATTAAGATAATAGCTAGAGCTAGTCTCCTAGGTAACCTCTAGCTAGAAGGAGAGGAGGTATCTACGTAGCTTATTAGTATAAGCCCGAGTTAAACGTATCCTTCGATAAAGTTACTAAACGACGTCCTCCTTACTTAGTTCTAAACCTACTTCCGGTTCTTTTAGCTAGACGCAATTGTCTCCCTTATAGCGGATCTACGGCCTAACTAGAGTAGTATCTATATATATAGTTACTACGTATATCCTCTATATAAAGAGAGAGAGAGGGATAAGTAGAAACATATATATAAGTCGAAGCCTAGAGCATATATTAGTTACCTTGTTAGTTATAAGGTATTAAACATCTACCGAATCTAGGTTCTAGCGCTCTATAAAGTCGTTATAACTTGTAACGTTACCTTTAATAAGAACTAGTTCTTTAAGAAGGGTAAGAGGAGGTTCGATCTATAGACTATCGCTAAGAAGTAGAATCTAGTAGACTCCCTAGAGCTTTAGCTACACTTGCCTACTATAGGCGTAGTACTAAGCGGCGTTAAGGACGGCGAGATAGATAATCTAGAAGTAACGACTCCTACGTCTATATCTCCTGAGTATTCTAAAGACAAGCTTAGGGGTATAGAAACTCCGAATCCTAGTTAGAACTTAGGGGTAACTATATCTAGAACGGTAGCCTAGTGTAATACAAGTAAGCTACCTTTAGTTTCTGGAGACTACGTATATAGAGGACTCCCGATACTAGATTAGTCGTTTTAAAGTTCAGCCTCTACCCCTACTAGGCCTATAAGCCTAGATAACAATAGGGATTATATATATACTTTTAGAGATAGCTTTAGAAGTATCTAAAGTATTACCTTTAATATAAGTACTGTTTTTAAAGACTTGGTCGATTATCTTCCTAAATACTCTATACTCTTGGACAACCTACTTCCTAAGAATTATAGCCTGGATTCAGATCCCGGCTACTCCTCTAGCTCGGATAACTCAGACGATACTAACAAACCTAAGTCCCCCGCCTACGAACGTACAAAACGTAAGTATACTAAGCGGGTGTTCGCCCTAGTATCTTATACGAGCTAGCGGCTTAGAGGAATAGACCTAGAAGACCCTACTAACAACAGTCCTTCTATATCCGCCGCTAGGATTGTTAGATTTACTTTGGAAATATATACTCTAGACCGTATCTACGTCCCTAAACTTAGAATATAGCAAGCGTTTTACAAAACGTATATACTATACTATAAGGAGGTACTCGATAAGGGAGATTAGGTATACTATACTCTATATATAGTTATCGCCGCCGCGATCATACCCTAGCACGCGGCTAGACTTAACGCTACCCTAGCCCCTCCCTACGTTTATTAAGATACCCTTCTTAAAGCTCCGAAGTCTTAGAAGCAACTTACTAAGTATCTAATAGGCAAAGAGTTCGTTAGAGCTACCGAATTGGAGATTCGGAATCTTATAAATCGCAAAACCTAGAGATATATTACTTAGTCCTCTATATCTAAACTCTCTAAGGAAAAGCCCCTACCCCTAAAGTAGGTATTTGCCTATAAATAGGACAAGGATAGATTCTTAGAGAAATGTAAGGCGCGTATCTATATAAGAGGTGATCTTTAGAGCGCTAATTCGTTACAAAATATATACACTATAACACTTGTATTCTGTTCCTTCTAGGCTATAATAGCTATCGCCGCCGACGCGGATATAGAAGTTAAGTAGTTTAACGTCGCCTAGGTATTCCTAAACGCTAAAATAGACAAAGGAATTGTCTATAAGCTCCTATAGGGGTTTAGGGAGGATTATTACCTCCTAGCTAGCTTTAAGTAAGGCAATACCTTCGTTAAACTTAAACGAGCGTTATATAGCTTACGCGAATCCCCCCTTCTATAGTACAAAGAGTTCTCCTCTTTACTCCGCGAACTTAGTCTAATAGCATCGGGTAAGGAACTATACTTGTTTTATAACTAATACCGCTACGTAGTGGTTCTGTTTTACGTAGATAACTACCTTATATTCTACTATAAGGACTACGCTAATAAGGCAAACTGGATTATAGATACGCTAGCTACAAAATACAAGGTATATAGTTAAGGCAACGTCTCGTAGTTCCTTAGCATCTACGTCTTAAGAAATCGCGAGGATCGTATAGTCTATCTAGTCTACAATTAGTATATCAAGCGGATCCCTAAGCGATTTAACCTTAATAAGGAAACTCGCTTCCCCTATATCCCCCTAGAATATAACCTTTACCTATTCGAGGGTCTTGCTCCGTTCAAGGACATTAAGCGGTTCTAGGAACTCGTCGGCTCTATTCTATATATAGCTATTATAATCCGCCTAGATATAGCCTTCGCTATATTGTAGCTCTCTTAGTTCTTAAAGAATCCTAGCCCTATATATATCGAGGCTATAGAATATGTTATTATTTACCTCTTCGGCACCTGGTTTTTAGCTATTTGGTATAGCATCGCCTTTAGGATATATATCCTACTTATCGCTAGCGACGCCTTGTTTGTAGATATCGAGAAGACACGCCGCTTATCCTAGGGGTATATTATAATACTATATAGTAGGGTTATCAATTAGAAAGCCTACCGCTAGAAGACCGTTACAACTTTGTTAATAGAAGCCGAGTTACTTACTGTTTCTCTTACTATACGTGAGACTATAGCGTTAAAGCGCTTCTTCGCTGACATTCGGTTCAATCTCAGCGAACTATACTGTATCTTCTATAATAATTAGCAAACTATTCGCCTTGTTACAGGAGACAACTAGCGTGTAGTTACTAAGCTTCGCTATATTAACATCTATAATATATAGGTACGTTAGGAGTATACTAATGGGTTATTCAAGGTTAAGTACCTACCTACGGCCGATATACCGGTAGATAGTCTTACAAAACAGCTACCTTAGTAGAAGTCCGAGCACTTCCGCGCTATATTAAATCTTCAAGACGCTCGCTATATTATTAAATAGAGCAAAACGGATCTTTGCAATTAAGTAGGTATCTAACACTAGGTATCTAGCCTAAAAGAGCAAAATAGCATATAAGAAAATCACTAAATGTAAAAAAAAAAAAAACAACGCAGCTATATATACACACACTCCCAGGCTCACTAGCCTAACTTCCTCCTCTTTAACTCTATACAATAGGCATCTATTATAGCCAATACGTAGTACAAACTACCAATTATAGCTATCGATAACCTTAAAGCTACTAACGCCCCTACGTTATCCGACTCCTAAGCCTCCTTCGCTAATCTAGCTAACTCGGTAGCCAGAACGGCCGAAACGCCACTAGCAACTAGCCTAACCGGAGCGGGAGCCTCTCCCTAGTAACAACCTTATAGGAGCTAACTACTACTAACCTATCGTTAGAGTTAGCCGCTTTAGTAGTAGCGGTAGCCGCAACGGCACGCCTCTCCTCGGCTCTAGCCCTTAACGTAGCAACCGCCTTAGTAGCCGCCTTAGCCTATACCTAGGTAGCCGCCTCGATCCGCACCTTAGTAGCCGTATCTACCGCCACCTTCTCCTTCTTCTCCTCCTATTCTATTAAGTGCTTCGCCGTAAGGCGAACCTTCTACAATTACTATACTATCATTAGTACGTAGCGCTTAATAGGAATAGAAGGAACTTACACTAGCTGTTACCTTGCTACCTTACTTTATAGTAAGGAACTCTATAGCTGTTTCGACTATAAGTACTAGTAGCTTCCTATATAGATAGCTAGTACGTAAGTACCGAACGTAGGCTTCGTCCTTGTTCTTAGCCTCTAGGTAGGCTAAGCAAGCGCTACTTAACAACCTATATAGGGCCGAACATAAGTAACAGCGGCAAACTATAGCGTAGGATGTAAAGGTAGCGACATCCTTGTTGCTATTATAACTAGGTATCCGTTAGTACGTTAATCAATAGAAACAAAAACGCGATTAATATACCTAGGTATAGCGGGAACTATATCCCTCTTTCTTTTATTATTTAGGGTCTTCGAAACCCTGGTTATACTCTCTTTAACGAGAGCGGTATTGTCGGCGACTATAGCGATAACCTCTTCCTCCTCTTCTTCTTCTTCTTCGTACGCTACGTGTAGATTCGCGAGCCTAGTCGCGCGGGCTTTCTCCAATAACGCTACACGGGCGATAGAAGTAGTAGCGCCCTAAGTACTTGGAGCTATAGTTGTTATTGTTTTTGTTATTGTTATAGTTATAGTTTAGAGGGGTTAGCGGCGCGATTTTTGTTATTGTAGGACGGTTTGGATTCAACTTTGTAAAATAGGTAACTAAAGATTATATTACGACCGATCGGTACGACCGCGTTCTAATTAGCTAGGATCTACATTAGTATATCTTCGATTACACAAACGCGGCGCTAGGTTATATATTAGCGAAAAGGACTTTCTTTTTTAGCTATTAACCTTACTCTAGCAATTCGAGCCTTCGACCTCCTATTTTCAGCATCTCGCCGCTAGCTAGCTAGCTAGGTATTCTCTTTTAGCTACTTTGTAGCTAGGGGGTATATTACGACCTAGCTAGCCCTATCTCTATAGTCCGCTCTAATTAGCTGCTTCGTACCTACTTAGCGCCTCGTTTCTTATTTCCTATTATATATATAGCTATATTCTCACATACTCTCTTTCCTCTGTCTCTTCCTTCGATACATAACAATCAATGCAACGTATCTCTCCTACATGCTCTTCTAGTGCCACTGTAAGCCCACGCAAGAGAGAGGCCTAGTACCCTACCTACAAGGGCTACCTCCCGCTAAGGTACCTAGCGTACGGCGGAAAGTATACTAGGTAGTCGAAGGAGTATAGGGAGAGGGTAAGAGTACAGGAGGGGGCCAAGGAGGCGTACTAGTATAGGCCTAGAACATACGAACCTACTAGACTAGAGCCGACAAAACCGCTGTTTGCGTTTGTACGCTAAGGCGTAGAGGAGGAGGAGGATAGGGAGGGGTACTAGAGGGTTAGAGCGAAGAGACCTAGGTTCCCGACGCTAAAGGGTCGCCCTACTATAGTAAGTAAGGACAAGTTATAGAGCCGACTATAGTTCGGCCTAACTACGGCCCTATTTGTATTAGGCCTGCCGCTACTATAATAGTAGCGCTAAGGATTACAAGGATCCTAGGCGGAGCCCCTAAGTACCTAGGAAGTGCCTAATATACAGGCTACTAGTGTCCTAAGCACGTAGAATACCTAGCCCTAGGGCCTACTAGTAGCTATAACTATCCCCCTAACCTAAAAAGAGCCGGAGGACGAAGGTATAACTAGTAACGAGGATAATCTTTAAAACTATACTCTAGAACACTAGAGGTATAAAGTAGAATATAGAAATTCTACTAGAGGAGGTAAAGTTCGATATAATCGCGGTCTAGGAACTATAGCTTAGTAAGTAGGGGGCGGCCTACTACCTACGGAGCTTACGGTACTACCTAGTTCACACATAGTAGGGAAAAGCGGCGATTTATATATATAAGAAGTTCAACATTAGATAGTAGGAGTATAAGGCAGAAGTATAGTAGTATAGGGTATAGTTCCTAGAGCTAGGGAATAGGGGGCTAGAGCTCTAGTTAGTATATAATAACTATAAGGTAGATAAGAATATCCTAAAGAGCCTTTTAGCCTACTAGGGCCTAGCCTACGCTACAATCCTAGTAGGAGACTTTAACCTCTAGAACCTAATCTAGGACAAGTTCGGGTAGTATAAGAGGAAGTCCAAGGAGCTCCTTAAGCTAGCCTATAAGTAGGACCTAAGACTATAGACCCTATAGAGTATAGTTACAAGAGCCCCTATTAGGAAGCAAAGGGCTAAGACATTAACGATCGACTATATCTAGGCTTTAATAGAACTAACGATAATATATTTAAGAGAGAAGATTAGAGGAGAGTTAGACTACTACCTATAGGTACTTAAAGTAAAGCTCGATAGCCTACTCCTAAAGGGGAAGGTACTAGAAGGGTAGAACTAGAAGAAGGTCTCGAAGAAGCTAATAAAAGCAGAGGCAGTGTACCTACTCTTTAGAATATAACTTAATAATAGAGAGCTAGAGGGCCTAAAGGCAAGGATTAGAATAAGGTAGGTGCTAGGAGAAGCGTTCAAGGAGCTAGCTAAAGAACTAGTAGCTATTACCTATATAATAGCCCCCTAAAGGAAAGAGTTAAAGGGGAGAAGCTCCCTATAGTAGTTAAGTAAGGTAAAGGAGGTGTCGAAGATAGCGAAGGAAGCGGAGAGGGAGCTCTAGAGGACCTTTACGTAGTTCTATAAGGAGAAGCTTAACGAGAAGCGAAGGGAGCTAGCAACGGAGATAGCGGAAGAGAAGAGGAGCTTATAGAGGAGGACGATCGAGGAGGCTAGGGATAAGACCCTATAGTAACTAGAGCGCTAGGCAAGGCTTAGGAGCTTCCTCCCCCCTAAGCTACCGAAGCTCCTAGCCCTAAAGGGCCTAGATAGTAGCCTAGATTTTATAACGTACTAGAATAAGGTAGAAGCGCTTATAAAGAAGTTCTTCCTAAGCCTAGAGGCGGACCTTAGTAATATCTAGGACCTAGGACTTAAGGAGGAGTAGGAACTAGGGTTTAAGGTCTAGGAGCTTGTAAGCTTCTTAGTAATAGAAGCGGTATAGGATAAAGCGAGTCTATAGAAGGCCCTAGGAAAGGATATACTCCTAATAGGATTCCTAAAGGCGTATAGCTAACTACTAAGCTAGATCCTTATAGCCCTTACTACAAGGTACCTCTAGCTAGTGTAGTTCCTAGCTACGTTTAAGAGAGTAAAGATAGTAGTCCTATAGAAGCTAGGAAAGATACCTAATATATACTATACCCTAGGAGGTTACTACCCTATCGCTCTACTCCTAACTATAGGGAAGGTAATCGAGGTAGTAGTAGTAAGAAGGATTATAGTAGCAGCGGAGGTCTATAGGCTACTCCCTACTAAGTAGATAGGTAACTAGGCAAGTAGGTTAACTAAGCTAGTGGTCTAACTAGTTGTAGCCTAGGTCTAAGAGGTATAGCGCTAGGGCGCCTTAGTATCCCTCCTATAGCTAGATATCGCAAGAGCCTTCGATATAGTTAACTACGTTAGGCTACTAGCTATACTCTAGGAGCTTAGCTACCTAAGGTAGATAGTACTCTAGGTATAGGAATAGCTAACGGATAGGGTTACGATCCTTTACTTCGATAGGAAGGCAATAGACAATATCCTAGTTATAGCGAGGGTGCCCTAGGGGTCCCCCCTATTACCCGTCCTATTTATCTTATATATTACGTTACTATATAAGGACCTAAGGAGGGAGTACCCGTACCTTAGTATAGCGGGCTTTGCTAATAACACGAACCTACTAGTATTTAGGAAGTTAGCCAAGGTGAACGTTCGCTAACTCGAGCGAGTGTAGGGAACCTACCTAAAGTAGGTAGGAACGTAGGGAATAGCGTTTGTAGCGTAGAAGTATAAACTAATCTACTTTAACAAGAACTATAGACAGTAGCTAGACCTAGCTAAGCTTACCCTCCTAGATAGAGGTAGGTATATAGATATCGAACTAGTTAAGTCCGCTAGGTTCCTTAGGGTCTAGCTAGACTAGAAGCTCTTATAGTAAGCGTACCGCGGCGTAGTTAAGAAGAAGCTCGCTACCTAGGAGTTCGCGCTAACGAGTATCGTAGCGAAGACATAGGGTCCGAGCCTCGTAAAGGCCTAGGAGGTATATACAAAGTATATAAGGATCGTAGTAGTATATAGAGTAGTAAGCTACTACGTCCTAACTATAGTTAGTAAAGGGAGTAAACTAAAGGGAATAGCCGAGAAGCTAGCGAAGGACTAGAGTAGGGGCCTCTATATAGTAGCAGGAGGCTATAGAACTACGCTAATCAGGTACCTAGAGACAGAGGCCTAGGTCCTACCTATAGACCTCTACCTAAACAAGCAACTAGCTAACTTCGAAGCTAGGATATATAAACTACTCCTCTAGTTAGGGGAGGGACTAGGGCGCCCCCTAGTTATAGTAGCAAGCTTAATCTAAAAGGTATATACTAAGTTATTTAGGAGGTTCTATAAAAGAAGCGGGAGGACGTAAATGAGGAAGCTAAGGCTAGGCCTATAGGGGCTAATAGTAGTCGAGAGAGTAGTAGCTATAGCGAATAAGTAGGCTAAGTAAAAGTAGAAGATAGGGAAACTAAAGAACAAGGCCCTCGATATAGACGGAGTAGTAGAACTTACCTAGTAGGAGCGTAAGATAGTAGCCTAGGAGAGGCGTACTACGTTTATAACGGGAGCAAGAAGACCCGTACACTACTTAGCAGATAAGGACCCCCTAATATAACTATTTACAGACCTTGCCCTTAAGAGATACAAGGGTCTAAGCAAGGCCTAGAGCTCCCTACTCGCCTAGGCGCGTAGCGGGGACATTAGCCTCTAGGAGTACCTAAATAGAGTGAACGTCCTAGAGATTACTACGCTATACTACAAGTATAGCAAGGGCAAAGAGACGATCGAGTACCTAGTAGTATAGTGTAAAGATCTACTGTCACGACCCAGCCAGCCCTGTCTCTGCAGTCCGCTCTGATTAGCTGCTTCGCACCTACTCAGCGCCCCGTTTCTCATTTCCTGTCATATATAGCTATGTTCCTATACACTCTCTTTCCTCTGTCTCTTCTTTCGATATATAACAATCAATACAACGTATCTCTCCTATATGCTCTTCTAGTACTACTATAAGCCTACATAAGAGTTATAAGCCCGGTGCTCGTTTCCCTTCGTATAGTAGCTAAACCTATTATAGCTTAGAAGTATTGTTATTCTACAATCCTTATAACTTATTTTACTATTCTTATAAGTCCTACTACCTTGTTCTTTAACATTGCTATTGCTAAAGCCCTTATATAGCTTCCCTTGTTTTCCGCTTAAACCGCTCTTATATAGCCGTTCCGCAAAGTCCTTTAAAGTCGCCCTACCTGCGTATAAGTTAAGCTACTCTTTAGCGCTACCCTCTCTACCCGTTCCGCCGTACCACTATACCTTCTATTCTTTTACAATAGAGTCTTCTACTCCTATAGACACTATCGGCAACATTACTATCCTAATGGATATCCTTCTTAAGGGTCCTATAGATTAGCCGATCTAGAAGCGGTATATTGAAAGCGCTACGATCACCCTCTACGTTTATAATATCGTTCGTTTCGATTAGAACGATATTACTAAGGAGGCGATACTTAGTAGTCTTTAGCTACCCTCTACTATAGAGGCTATTGCTACGCTAATCGTACAAGACTAAGCGGAATAGCTTACCGAGTTAACTACCTAGAACAAGAAGCCTGTTACTACTCGCGGTCTAGAGCCTATACCTCCTTAACGCCCGAGTCTAGAGAGGATTCTTACCTAGTACTAGATTAACTAGACTAGGTACGCTACTTAGTAGCTTACTCTAGGTATAAGCGTTAACAAGAAGAACCTCGATATACTACGAAAAGTCATTATCGCTATAGTTAATCGCGAACGCTACAACGCTACGAACGTGTCACGGGTCTAGCCGTGACATATGGCCGTATGGCCATTGTGGAGCGGTTGTGCGATGTAGGGCCTGCAGAGCCTGCAGCGTATGTAGAGCCCGCCGTAGGGCATATCCCTAGCAGGCTACACCTACTATCTTAAGTTCCTCGTATAACTACATCGAATATATATATACCCTAACATTGGGTATTTACTACCTATAATAGTTAGTTGTACCTTCTGTTCGTATATACAGACCTTCGTCGATTGATTACGACGAATTTACGTTGCGCGAACCAACCGAAATCAATTCGACTGCCCCGAACCTAAGAAACCGACAAGATAGTTAGTCCCAAAATAGCAAGATAGCCCGAACCCCTAAACCTAAGAACCTGAACCTAAGAACCCTAAACCCTCGAACCTAAGAACCTAAACCTAAGAACCCTAAACAAAGAAGATAGCAAGTACTATAGACGTTGATACAAGCTCTGTAGCCTAAGTACCTATTCCTATTAAGGATATACGTAGCGAGGCCGTTACGGCCCTAAAGGAAGAAGTACACTTGAAACTAAAGGGTTATTTCGAAGGATACTATAGGTCGTTTATAGGTAATAACCTTCTACTTAAAGCGCTTAAGAGAGCTAGAAAGGACAATATAATAGAGAGGATAATAGCGAACCTTGCTAAATATATCCTTAGGGGCACGACTAAGGAAATCCGGAGATAGATAGCTAAGGTAAACAAGGTAAACGAAAAGGCTATAGTACTATAAGTAGAGAATAACGTTTTAATAAGGCTAATCGAGTCTAGGAAGCTAGGCGGCGGCGGCGCTAGGGAGGGTAGTATACTATACGCCTCTATGTTCTTAGGCTCTAAGTAGGACTTAGCGAAGCGAACTATATAATTTAGAATATAGAAGACGCTAATTACGGCGCGATAGGCCGTAAGACCGCTAGAATATATAACCAAGAAAGCGAAGATCCTCTACGTAGCGTTATTACTAGAGGGGATTGTAGCTATAGGGATTAGCAACTAGATCGACACTATTATCGCGAACCTAGGCGATAACTAGACCTAGGCTTAGACAACTACTAACGAGTTTATTAAATTCCTCTCTAAGAAGTACGCAACAATAGACCTAGTAGCTAACATAGAAAACAAGCTACATAAAATAGCGTAGAAGGACAAGTACACAAAGTTTATAGACTTTATTATAGAGTTCTCGAACCTCTATAACCTAAGTAACTAAAATAACGCTACCTACGTACATACGCTAAGAGAGAAGCTTTCAAAGCTAATGTAGGACCTAATCCTACTATAGACAAGCCTACTAGCCTAGGATAACTTCTAGGGATAGGTTACCATAGCCTAGGCCTAGGCTAATAACCTTAAGATAGAGGAATACTTAAAGAAGGCTAATAAGCTAAACTACTATAATAGCTATAACGCTAAGAAGGAAGGTAAAGACCTAAATGCTATAGACGTCGACTAGGTAACTACTACTAAGGACAAGGCAACTATCTTATAACTCTTTAACTTAGAGAAGGAGTAGTATATAGCTATAGGTCTCTATTTCCTCTATAGTATAAGGGGCTATATTGTAGCGAAATATATAGAGAAAGGTAAGTAAACCTAGAACAACTAGGGTGCTAGAGGCAGAGGGTAGTAAGGTAGCTATAGTAACTATAGCGGATTTAATAACAATAGCCCGAACTAGAATAACAATAGCGGCCTAAACTAGAACAATAATAGCGGCCCGAACTAGAATAACTACAATAGCGGATTCGGCAATAATAACGGCGGATTCGGCAATAACGGTAGATTCGGCAATAACGGCGGATTCGGAGGCGGCGGAGGCCGCGGTAGCGGCGGATACCTATATCAATAGAACAATAATAACTAGAACTTTGGCAATAGCAGCGGAGGCCGCGGCGTATACTATATACGATTTATAGACTAAGGCTACGTTCTAGGAGAAGTCGATTACGACGATGCTAAGTACTACAAACTCGAATAGAGCACGGAAGACCTAAAATAGTAACAATAGCACTAGGGAAATGCCTAGCCTCTATATAAAGATACGCGTAGGGGTATAGAGGCTATTATAGAGGAGGTAGTAGCGATTTAGTTATTAGCGCTATTAGCTAGATAGCTAATTTAATCCTATTATCCTCCTATATTGTAATAAGCAAGCGTAAGGTAGTGTATATAGCGCTTGTAGATTTAGGTTATATAGGTCTTGCCTTTATAGACTTTAGTTTCGCGGTACGTAACGACATACCGCTAAGCAGACTAGAAACGAGGAAGCTACTTTACTTAGCTAATAGCGTGCTAAAGTTATAGATTAAATAGAGTATAGTACTAGAACTAAGGATCGGTTAGTATAGGGAGAAGCTCCGGTTCTTTATTACTATACTAGCGAAAGACAATCCGATTATTCTAGGCCTCCTATAGCTAAGAAGATATAACCTAACAATTAACTAGGTAGACCTAAAGCTTACGTTTAGGGAGCGTTACTAGGAGTAACGCTACTTACTAGAATATATAACCGAGCTAACGGTACTATAAGCGAAACCTACAACTATAGAACTAACAACTACGGAATCTACAATAGTAAAAAACACCGCGAAATACTAAGTATCGGTCGAGATAGTCCTAGATAAGGGAGAACTAGAGGATAGGGAGTATAACTAGGGTCTAGAGAACCTATAGAAAAAGAGAAAGATATCTACGGAACTAATAACTACGGAACCTATAATAGTAAAAAACACTACGAAATACTAAGTATTAGTTAAGGAAGTCCTAGATAAGGGAGAACTAGAGGATAGGGAGTATAACTAGGGTCTAAAGAACCTATAGAAGAAGAGGAAGAGGAGACTATCCCTATTGTAACATTACTAAAGAGCGCTCGAGAACGGACTACGGTAGACCTTATCTCCGCTAGGATCAAGAGCGGTAGTTATTCCTAATGCGCCTATAAAAAGGCTATAACTAGCGAAAAAGGTAAACGGGCGTAGGTACCTGTAGGCGCTGCTATTACCGAAACGACTCCCGAAGCTACTACTATATAACAAAGCGATTAACAAAGACGATATTAAACTACTAAATGTACCGAACTTTATACTTTTCTGCCGCTAGAAGGGCGTAATGGTAATGTATATAACGGTCGACTAACTAGAACAAGCAATACTAAACGAGAAGAAGGATAAGGAGAGGGCTATACTCTACGCTCTACTAGACGACTTTTATAAGCGGATATTAAACTACGAAGGCTCGCTAGAGGACTATACTTTAGTACTCCTAGAACGGTACTATAAGTTTGTAAATACCTTCTAGAATAACGTAGAGACGATTTATAGGATTATAGAGAAGGACGCTTAGAAATTCTTCGAGAAGAGTAATAAACCCTAGCTAATAGTAGCGGATATCTTAAAACGCCTACTAGTACAGTATTACAATACGTTCGAGACTTTTCTTCCTTAGGAGGTAGATACGCTACTACTATATAGATTATATAACTATAAAATCAAGCTAATACTAGGAAGTAAGCTACTGTTCTTAAGGAATAGACCGTTCTTACTAATAGAACTATATATAGTTAAGCGCTAGCTAGATAACTACCTGACGAAAGGCTTTATCCGACTATTAAAATCGAGTATAGGAGCGCCTCTACTACTCGCCTAGAAGCTAGAAGGTAGAGTGCGGATTTGCGCTAACTTCTAAGGTCTGAATAACGTTTCGATAAAGAGTCGATATCTAATACTACTAATTAAGGAAATACTTGATTCTATCTATAGAGCGTAGATCTTTACGAAGCTAGATGTTATCGCGGCGTTTAATAGAGTCCGAGTAGCGGAAGGCTACGAATAGTTAATAGCGTTTGTAACACAATTCGGCCTCTATAAATCGCTAGTTACGCCGTTTAGGCTATAGGGAGCGCCCGCTACGTTTCAGCACTATATTAATAATACGCTATACGATATACTAGACGTTTGCGCTACGGCGTACCTAGACGATATACTAATCTACTCTACGAATATAGTAGACTATATTAAGCAAGTAAAGGAGGTACTAAAGAGACTGTACTAGGTAGGGCTCTAGGTTAATATTAACAAGTGCAAATTCTATACTATAAGAACGAAATACCTAGGCCTGATCATTACGCTAGGCGGTATCGATATAGACAAAGAGAAGGTAGTAGCTATTATATCCTAGGAACCGCTAACAACGAGGCGGTAGCTATAACGGTTCTTAGGCTTCGTAAACTTCTACTAACGATTTATTAAGAACTTCTTAGGAGTAGCGTAGCTACTTTATAACCTAATAAAGAAGATAATAAGCTAGGAATAGAGCAGACTGTACTAATTAGCTTTCGAGTAACTAAAAACGTACTTCTTGACGGTACTAGCGCTAAGGATCTACAACTAGGACAAGCCTATAGTCGTCGAAACTAACGCTTTAGACTAGTTAGTAGGCGGAACGCTACTATAGTAAGACGATAATAGCAACTAGTACCTAGTAGCCTACTTTAGCGCGAAGTACTTAGTATAGGAATGTAATTACAACATCTATAACAAGGAGCTATTGGCGGTAATTAAGGCGCTAGAGGAACAGCGACTAGAACTAGAGGGAGCAAACGGCTAGTTTGACATTATTACAGACTATAAGAACCTTTAGACCTTTATAATAACGAAGTAACTGTCCCTAAGGTATATACAGTAGTCCGAATTCCTATTACGATTTAACTTCTATATTATCTACTAGCTAGGATCGGCAAACGTAATGCCGGATATACTAAGCCACAAGCTAGAACATATGCTATAGGGTATAGAGGATAACCGACTCTAGAACTGTAAGAGGCTACTAATCGACCCTAACTAGTTCGATCTAGAGACATTTAAACTGCTAAGACTATATAACGAGGCGATTATAGTAAATTAGTTAGACCTATTAAGGTATATCGACGATCTGCTAAACGAGATGTATATAAGCTTGGATTTGCTGAAGGTAACGCTTAAGGCGTTGGCAGACCCTGGAACTAGAGCGTAGCTAAAGGATATAAAGACGAAGCTCAAAGTGCTATACGCGGAGTACTAAGCTATCGCAGGTAAGGCTTACTACTATAGGAGGATACTTATCGACCTAGACAACGACGAAATATAGCTATAGCTAATCTACCGAACTTACATATCGGGACCTAGGGGCTACCCTAGGAGGACTAAGACTATTGATCTAATAAACCGGAAATACTAGTAGACTAGGATAACCGGTACGATCCGCGACTACTATAACGCCTACTTGCTATATAATAAGACGAAAACGCCGAGGGCGCTACCGACGGGCTTTCTAAAGCCGCTGCTAGTGCTACTCTCGCTATAGCAG
>MU853401.1:3307988-3318234 GCA_033297235.1 Trichocladium antarcticum
CTACTACTATATAGATTATATAACTATAAAATCAAGCTAATACTAGGAAGTAAGCTACTGTTCTTAAGGAATAGACCGTTCTTACTAATAGAACTATATATAGTTAAGCGCTAGCTAGATAACTACCTGACGAAAGGCTTTATCCGACTATTAAAATCGAGTATAGGAGCGCCTCTACTACTCGCCTAGAAGCTAGAAGGTAGAGTGCGGATTTGCGCTAACTTCTAAGGTCTGAATAACGTTTCGATAAAGAGTCGATATCTAATACTACTAATTAAGGAAATACTTGATTCTATCTATAGAGCGTAGATCTTTACGAAGCTAGATGTTATCGCGGCGTTTAATAGAGTCCGAGTAGCGGAAGGCTACGAATAGTTAATAGCGTTTGTAACACAATTCGGCCTCTATAAATCGCTAGTTACGCCGTTTAGGCTATAGGGAGCGCCCGCTACGTTTCAGCACTATATTAATAATACGCTATACGATATACTAGACGTTTGCGCTACGGCGTACCTAGACGATATACTAATCTACTCTACGAATATAGTAGACTATATTAAGCAAGTAAAGGAGGTACTAAAGAGACTGTACTAGGTAGGGCTCTAGGTTAATATTAACAAGTGCAAATTCTATACTATAAGAACGAAATACCTAGGCCTGATCATTACGCTAGGCGGTATCGATATAGACAAAGAGAAGGTAGTAGCTATTATATCCTAGGAACCGCTAACAACGAGGCGGTAGCTATAACGGTTCTTAGGCTTCGTAAACTTCTACTAACGATTTATTAAGAACTTCTTAGGAGTAGCGTAGCTACTTTATAACCTAATAAAGAAGATAATAAGCTAGGAATAGAGCAGACTGTACTAATTAGCTTTCGAGTAACTAAAAACGTACTTCTTGACGGTACTAGCGCTAAGGATCTACAACTAGGACAAGCCTATAGTCGTCGAAACTAACGCTTTAGACTAGTTAGTAGGCGGAACGCTACTATAGTAAGACGATAATAGCAACTAGTACCTAGTAGCCTACTTTAGCGCGAAGTACTTAGTATAGGAATGTAATTACAACATCTATAACAAGGAGCTATTGGCGGTAATTAAGGCGCTAGAGGAACAGCGACTAGAACTAGAGGGAGCAAACGGCTAGTTTGACATTATTACAGACTATAAGAACCTTTAGACCTTTATAATAACGAAGTAACTGTCCCTAAGGTATATACAGTAGTCCGAATTCCTATTACGATTTAACTTCTATATTATCTACTAGCTAGGATCGGCAAACGTAATGCCGGATATACTAAGCCACAAGCTAGAACATATGCTATAGGGTATAGAGGATAACCGACTCTAGAACTGTAAGAGGCTACTAATCGACCCTAACTAGTTCGATCTAGAGACATTTAAACTGCTAAGACTATATAACGAGGCGATTATAGTAAATTAGTTAGACCTATTAAGGTATATCGACGATCTGCTAAACGAGATGTATATAAGCTTGGATTTGCTGAAGGTAACGCTTAAGGCGTTGGCAGACCCTGGAACTAGAGCGTAGCTAAAGGATATAAAGACGAAGCTCAAAGTGCTATACGCGGAGTACTAAGCTATCGCAGGTAAGGCTTACTACTATAGGAGGATACTTATCGACCTAGACAACGACGAAATATAGCTATAGCTAATCTACCGAACTTACATATCGGGACCTAGGGGCTACCCTAGGAGGACTAAGACTATTGATCTAATAAACCGGAAATACTAGTAGACTAGGATAACCGGTACGATCCGCGACTACTATAACGCCTACTTGCTATATAATAAGACGAAAACGCCGAGGGCGCTACCGACGGGCTTTCTAAAGCCGCTGCTAGTGCTACTCTCGCTATAGCAGGATATATTAGTGGATTATATTATACTACTCCTACTATATATAAGGAGGAACCGGACCTTTAACTATATTATAGTAATAGTAGATCGACTAATAAAAATACGCTACTTTATCCTAATAGAGACCTTAGAAGTAGATAAGTTAACGGACCGATTTGTAGAATAGGTCTATAGCCTTTACAGCCTACCCGAGACGATTATATTAGATAGAGGTACGTAGTTCGTTTTAACGTTCTAGAGAACGTTGTTATTATAACTAGCGGTAACTCTAAAGCTATTATTAGCGTTCTACCTACAAACGAACGGCTAGACTAAACGGATTAACGTAGAGTTAGAATAGTATTTGCGCCTTTTCGTCAACTAGGTATAGGATAACTAGGCGGATTAGGTACCGCTTGTAGAATTCGTAGGGAACAATATATTATTAGAGACAACGGGAGTGTTACCCTTCTTCGCGAACTATAGCTTCTACCTACGTATAGGCGTAGAACCAAGTAGGCTATACCTACTAGAACTCTCGGAAGCTTAGAAGAGGGAGTTTTTCTAGGCGATAGAGATATCTATATGCTTTAAAGCAATGCTAGATATAGCGAAGGTACTAGCGAGGTAAGTATAGGACTATTACAAGATTAACGCAAATACTAAACGTAGCGACGCCCTAGTCTATAGGATTAGCGATAAGGTAATGCTTAATATACAGTATTATAAAACGGGGCGCCCGACGAAGAAGCTCGAACCGCGCTAGGAGGGGCTATTCGAGGTTACTAAAGTAGCGTTATACGTAGTAACGTTACGCCTACTAGCGAATATAAGGATATTCGATACGTTCTATATGTTACTAGTTCGACTATAGCGAGGCGAGTAGGGGATCCCTAGGTAAGCTAACGCGTAGAGAGATATACGAGCGAACTATAGTAGGGAGGTAAGGCGCTAGGATAATAGCGTCGAAGTAGTAGAATAGAGGTTTGAAGAGATTCGAGACTTTAGGAAGGTAGAGAACGGGAGGTAGCAATACCTAGTTAAGTAGGAAGGCTACGCCTAGCTAACTTAGTAGCTAGTAATAGATCTACGTAGCTGCGATAATACTATTTAGAAGTTCCACGATACTAATCCGAATAAGCTAGGGCCCCTAGCGTAGGTGCCAAGAAGGAACTGAAGCTACGATTCGAGCGTTCGAACCGTGGGCTTGATTTGAAGAGGAGGCTTGTTTTAAGGGAGGGTAGTGTTACAGGTCTAGCCGTAACATATAGCTGTATAGCTATTGTGGAGCGGTTGTGCGATGTAGGGCCTGCAGAGCCTGTAGCGTATGTAGAGCCCGCTATAGGGTATATCCCCGGCGGGCTACACCTACTATCTTGAGTTCCTTGTATAACCATATCGAAAATATACGTACCCTAACATTGGGCATTTACCACCTGTGATAGAACGAGACTAACCTTACGGTATAGTAACTCGGCGTACGCGCCCTCCTTCGTACCCTAGAACGCTAAGTTAGGATCTCGGATAATATAATTGCGAATATAACCCGCTAACGGTACCTTGTTTGTCTTAAAGAGGCTAAGCAATCTAATATAGACCCTCGGACCTAGATCGCTAACTACTACTAGGCTTACTAACGCGCTAAGGTAGCTAGTCTCGAGTATATTCGTAGTACTCTGCCCGTTCTAGACTTCCTCCGCGTAATCAAGGATCGTCTTATCCTAGAATAGGGCCGCTACGAATATAATACTATAATTATTAATAACTACGTTAGTAAGCCCCTTAAGAGCTTTAAGGACCTTATCTAGACTACGGAGACCGTCGTTAGCTACGGTAAACCGGACTTTAATAGTAGCTTTGTAACTACTAAATCCACTAGTTCTAGCAAACGCTACGATTAGGGTAAAGGAGGTAAAAAGTCTTCCGAAAGATCTTCGTCTACTAAGCCTAAGTACCCCTGCCTCTATATAATTAACAACTACGTCTAGAAGCTAATTAACTATAACACACTAAAGTCGGTACTAACTAGGTTTAAATACCTAAAAGGCCTGGTTAGCCCTAAGTTCGTTTCGTAGATCTACGAACAATTCGCTAAGAAAAAGTAGGATAACCTCTACGCTATACTTAAAAAGGAAGGTTAGGTTATTAAAGCCTAGCCTATATCCTTGTCTGGCTCTACTTCGGCGGCTAAACCTGGCTTTCCTAGCGCGATTATAGCCGCGATTATTGATCCCGCGGAACTCTCGGCCCTTGGTAAAGAGACTAGCCTTAGCAATAGCTTTAGCATCTTCGTAACTATCGATTCTAGCAAATATATCCTATCGGACAGTATCCTAGTTAATAACTATAGAGTAACCTACCTTATTAATAACCCTATACTCTTAGAAGAAGGGTCCTTCGTTAAGGCGAGGAAGGATAACTATATTAAGGCTAGTACTACCTGTTTCCCTATCTCTAGAAGGGGCAAATAGCGTATTAAGGGTAGATTTAACGGTATTAACGGCCCTCGATCTAAGGATCTAGTTCTTAACAACGTTATAGTTATTAAGGGATTCTACTCTAACATTATCTCGGAGGCGGCCCTCTATAAGGCTAATATCTAGTACTATAGTCTTAACTATACGCTACGTTTTAGATCGATAGAGAGTAATATTATTATCGCGTCTCTCCTTTGTAGGTATAAGCTAGTGTTTTTAGAATATAAGCCTTTCTCTACCTACCCGCTATATCCTTATAATTATAACTCTTCCCTTGCCGTTTCTTATAATAAAGAACAAGCTCTCGCTAAGATCTACAAGGATCCTCCTACTATACCTTCGGAGTAGTCCCTTACTATACTCTATAACATCTAACCTAGCTATCTAGACGACTTCGCTATTAGTTCCGCTACGCTTATAATATTAGCTACAATAAGCGATACTATAAAACAAGTTCGTTAAGGACTAGGATTAAGGTACCCTCTCTTACCTTATAAGGATTCTAAACACCTTTAGTATATCCGCGCTAGTTATCTTAGCTAGAATACGCTCAAAGCTCTCGTCTAGAGAGGCTAGAACGTTCGAATCAATAGAACTAAACGTATTAACTACAAGGCTTACTCTATTATATACTAGGGAAAAGTCGTCTCCTATAGGCCTTCTACAACTAAGTTAGTATAGCCGTTCTAGCAAGTATTTTAGGACCTTTTCTATTATATACGTAGGTATAATAGATCTATTTACTCTCTAATTCTTAAAGACAAGTTCTCTAGTAAACCCTTTATCTTCTACGTTAAAGACAAAACCTAGGACCTCCTTCTCCCGATTCTTTAATGCTTCGAGGCCTAGGTATAACGCTAATTCAGTATAGCGATCTACAAGTTCAAGCACAATAACGAAGGCTCCTTTATTAAAACTAGGGATTATAGCCGTACCCGGTACTAGAAATGGTACGTAGAACTAAGTATTAAGCTTAAACTCCCTCTATCTAATATATACAAACTAACTAGTACTATCGAACGTACTAGTTAAGAAGTTATTACCTGCTCTATTAAGATAATAGCTAGAGCCAGTCTCCTAGGTAACCTCTAGCTAGAAGGAGAGAAGGTATCTACGTAGCTTATTAGTATAATCCTAAGTTAAACGTATCCTTTAATAAAGTCACTAAACAACGTCCTCCTTACTTAGTTCTAAACCTACTTCTAGTTCTTTTAGCTAGACGCAATCGTCTCCCTTATAGCGGATCTACAGCCTAACTAGAGTAGTATCTACGTATATAGTTACTACGTATATCCTCTATATAAAGAGAGAGAGAGGGATAAGTAGAAACGCGTATATATTTATTCGTACTCCGATATGCCTTACGGCGCGCCGGTCCTGCTACTGGTTTATATATAAAGGAAACCGTACCCCTTGAACAGGGGGCCGGGTAAAAACCCCTGCCTACGCTTCTGCTTTAGCGCTTTGAATCTATTATGCTACGTGTTAAAGGTAGCCCCTGTCTCCCTTAGCGGCTCGATTCGGCACTTCCCGCACCCTCTCCGCTACTCTTAGCCGCTTTCGCGGCTATCGTAGCTTCTAGTTACAGCCTACGAGCTACGCTATACTCCGTTAGGCGCCCCGAATCCATCAACCAGCTAATAACCACCTTTGCTAAGCTTTTGTACGGCTATATAGCTTATCGCAAGACAAGCTACAGATCCCGTCGTAACCGTATTTGTAACTCCTCCTAGGTTCTGTACTTCGGTAGATCTTTACACTATACTACTAGGTATTCGATCGTTTCTTTTCCCTCGCTATACTCGCAGTACGGCGTAGTAATCTCTAGGACGTTTACCCTGTTCAGGTACTCCTAGAGGCTAATGTCCCCGCTACGCGCCTAGGTAAGTAGAGAGCTCTAAGCCTTGCTTAGACCCTCGTGTCTCTTAAGGGTAAGGTCTATAAATAGTTATACTAGGGGGTCCTTGTCTACCAAGCGGTATATAGGTCTTCTTGCCCTTGTTACGAGCGCGGCGCGCCTCTCCTAGGCTACTATCTCGCGCTCCTGCTAGGCGAGTTCCACTACTCTATCTGTATCGAGGGTCTTGTTCTTTAGCTTCCCTATCTTCTACTTTTACTTAGCCTACTTGTTTGCTATAGCTACTACTCTCTCGACTGCTATTAGCCTCTATAGGCCTAGCCTAGGCTTCCTCCCTTATATCCTCCCGCTCCTCTTCTAGAACCTCCTAAATAGCTTAGTATACGCCTCCTAAATTAAGCTCGCTACTACGACTAGGGGGCGCCCTAGTCCCTCCCCTAACTAGAGGAGTGGTTTGTATATCCTAGCTTCGAAGTTAGCTAGCCGCTTGTTTAGGTAGAGGTCTACTAGTAGGACCTAGGCCTCCGTCTCTAGGTACCTAATTAGCGTAGTTCTATAGCCTCCTGCTACTACGTAGAGGCCCTTGCTCTAGTCCTTCGCTAGCTTCTTAGCTATCCCCTTTAGCTCGCTCCCCTTACTAACCATAGTTAGGACATAGTAGCTCGCCGCTCCATATACTACTACACTCCTTATACACTTTATATATACCTCCTAGGCCTTCGCAAGGCTCAGGCCCTACGTCTTCGCCGCGATCCTCGTTAGCGCGAACTCCTAGGTAGCGAGCTTCTTCTTGACCGCGCCGCGATGCGCTTGCTATAAGAGCTTCTAGTCTAGCTAGACCCTAAGGAACCTAGCGGACTTAACTAGTCTAATATCTATATACTTACCTCTATCTAGGAGGGCAAGCTTAGCTAGGTCTAGCTACTGCCTTTGGTTCTTGTTAAAGTGGATTAGTTTGTACTTCTACGCTACGAACGCTATTCCCTACGTTCCCGCCTACTTCAAGCAGGTTCCCTACGCTCGCTTAAGTTAGCGGATGTTCACCTTAGCCAACTTTCTAAACACTAGCAGGTTCGTATCGTCGGCGAAGCCCGCTATACTAAGGTATAGGTACTCTCTCCTTAGGTCCTTATATAGTAATACAATATATAAGATAAATAGAACAGGTAATAGGGGAGACCCCTAGGGTACCCCCGCTATAACTAGGATATTATCTATTACCTTCCTGTCGAAGTAGAGGATCGCAACCCTATCCGTCAGCTATTCCCGTACCTAGAGTACTATCCACTTTGGGTAGCCGAGCTCCCGGAATGTAGCTAGTAGTCTAATGTGGTTGACTATATCGAAGGCTCCAGCGATATCCAGTTGTAGGAGGGATGCCAAGGCGCCTTAGCGCTATGCCTCCTAGACCTAGGCTACAACTAGTCGGACCGCTAGCTCGGTCGATCTACTTGCCCGGTTGCCTATCTACTTGGTAGGGAGTAGCCTATAGACCTCCGCCGCTACTATGATCCTTCTCGCCACTACTGCCTCGATTACCTTCCCTATAGTCGGGAGTAGCGTAATTGGGTAGTAGCCTCCTAGGGTACGGTATATGTTAGGTGTCTTTCCTGGCTTCCGTAGGACTACCGTCTTAGCTCTTTTAAACGCGGCTAGGAACTATACTAGCTGCAGGTACCTTGTGGTCAGGGCCGTAAGGATCTGGCTTAGCGGTTGGCTATACGCCTTCAGGAATCCTATCGGGAGTATATCCTCCCCTAGGGCCTTCTATAGGCTCGCTTTGTCCTATGCCGCTTTTATCGCTAGGAAGCTTACAAGCTCCTGGACCTTAAACCCCTGTTCCTACTCCTCCTTAAGGTCTGGGTCCTAGATATCGCTAAGGTCCGTCCCTAGGCTTAGGAAGAACTTCTTCGCAAGTGCCTCCGCCTTGTTTTAGTACGTTGTTAGATCTAGGCCGCCGTCTAGGCCCTTTAGGGCCGGGAGTTTTAGTAGCTTAGGGGGGAGGAAGCTCCTAAGCCTTGCCTAACGCTCGAGCTACTATAGGGTCTCTTCCCTAGCTTCCTCGATCGTCTTCCTCTAGGAGCGCCTCTTTTCTTCCGCTATTTCCGTTACTAGCTCTCTTTGCTTCTCGTTAAGCTTCTCCTTATAGAACTACGTAAGGGTCCTCCGGAGCTCCCTCTCCGCCTCCTTCGCCGCCTTCGACGCCTCCTCTACCTTGCCCGTCTACTATAGGGAGCTCCTCCCCCTTGATTCCTTCCTCCTAGGGGCTATCGTATAGGCGATAGCTGTTAGCTCCGTAGCTAGCTCTTCGAACACCTCCTCTAGCCCCTTTCTCGTCTTGATCCTTACCTTTAGCCCCTCCGGTCCTCCGTCGTCGAGCTATATCCTTAGTAGCAAATACGCTACCTCTGCCTTTATTAGCTTCTCTAAGACCTTCTTCTAGTTCTACCCTTCTAGCGCCTTCCCCTTTAGGAATAGGCCGTTAAGCTTCACTTCAAGCACCTATAGGTAGTAGTCCGACCCTCCCCTGATCTTCTTCCCTAAGTATATTATTGTTAGGTCTATTAAGGCCTAGATATAGTTAATCGTTAACGTCTTGCCCCTTTGCTCTCCTATAGGGGTTCTTGTAACTATGCCCTATAGGGTTTATAGGCTTAGGTCCTACTTGTAAGCTAGCTCGAGGAGCTCCTTGGACTTCCTCTTGTATCGCCCGAACTCGTCCTAGACTAGGTTCTAGAGGTTGAAGTCTCCTACTAGGATTGTAGCGTAGGCCGGGCCCCGATAGGCTAGGAGGCTCTTTAGGATAGTCTTATCTACTATATAGTTATTATATACTGACCAGAGCTCCAGACCCCTCCTCCCTAGCTCCAGGAACTATACCCTATACTACTACGCGCTCGCCTTATATTCCTACTATCCGATGTTGAACTTCTTATATACGTATATCGCCGCTTTTCCCTATTATATGTGAACCAGGTAGTACCGTAAGCTCTAGGGGCAGTAGGCTGCCCCCTACTTGCTAAGCTATAGTTCCTAGACCGTGATTATATCGAACTCCGCCTCCTCTAGCAGAATCTCTATATTCTACTTCACGCCTCTAGTGTTCTAGAGTATAGTTTTAAAGATCATCCTCTCCGCTAGTTATACCTTCGTCCTCCGGCTCGTTTTAGGTTAGGGGGATGGTTGCCGCTACTAGTAGACCCTAGGGCTAGGTGTTCTATATGCTTAGGATACTAGTAGCCTATATGTTAGGCACTTCCTAGGCACTTGGGGGTTCCGCCTAGGATCCTCGGGATCCCCGGCGCTATTGCTACGGTAGCGGCGGTCCCGACGTAAATAGGGCTATAGCCGGGCCGAACTATAGTCGGCTCTATAATATATCCTTGCTCACTATAGTAGGGCGACCTTTTAGTATTAGGAACCTAGGCCTCTTCGCTCCGACCCTCTAGTATCCCTCCCTATCCTCCTCCTCTACGCCTTAGCGTATAAATACGAACAGTAGCTTCGCAGGCTCCGGTCTAGTAGGTTCGAATGTTCTAGGCCTATATTAGTACGCTTCCTTAGCCCCCTCCTACGCTCTTACCCTCTCCCTATACTCCTTCGACTACCTAGTGTACTTTCCGCCGTACGCCAGGCACCTTAGCGGGAGGTAGCCCTTGTAGGTAGGGCACTAGGCCTCCCCCTCCTTTCCTCCTGCTCCGTAGGCCCTTACCCTGTATCTTCTATATAGGGGTTCCTTCAGGTAGTACCTCTAGATATATCCCTACTTCTAGCACTTAAAGTACTGCTTTAGCTCGAGCGCTACCTAGTATAGTTCGTAGTCTAGTACTTAGGTATCCTAGATAACTCTAAAGTTATACGCTGCTCTTGCCTCGTCTTAGCTCTCGAAGGTTACTAGTACCGTCGCTCTTATAAGCTCCGGCTTACTAGGGATCCTAAACTTAACTATATTTACCGTACGGAAATCTAGTCCCTAGGCGAACTCCGCTTCGGTAACTCCCTAGATCTCTAACCTCGTCAGACCCTTTAGGAGCACCGCGAAGGTCCTA